>MCJB01016547.1:9564-69877 GCA_002018475.1 Nicotiana obtusifolia
GGGGGGGGGGGGGGGGGGATAGATAGAAGGCTGCTGTACAATTCTATTTCTACTCATTTATG
This sequence comes from Nicotiana obtusifolia, assembly GCA_002018475.1. NCBI lineage: Eukaryota > Viridiplantae > Streptophyta > Magnoliopsida > Solanales > Solanaceae > Nicotiana > Nicotiana obtusifolia. The sequence goes on from MCJB01016547.1 coordinate 9,627, forward strand.
ATAATTCTTCTTCCATATGGAAAAGATATTCATTAACTTTTTTCCCCTTTAGATATTTTCATTTTGAATGTATATTTTGTTTTGCAATATTGCAGTTGTTGTGGTTTTAATAATAGGTTCCGTTATTGTATGCTCTTCTTTTTAATCGTTGCGATATTTACGGACCTCACATTTTTCTCGAGGTTTATAATATATGGAGGTGTTTGAGATGAAGGTTTTTCTTCTAGAGAGAAGAATGTATTCACATGTAGTATTGTCTCCCTACACATTATGAACCAAAGCTTTGATCCTTTACTGCCATGAAAGGTGAACATACTTAGCATAATTTATTTTTTTTAATTTCTGGATATATGAAACCTAATCAGATATACTCTTGCTTTCGCGCTTTATGATGTGATCTCCTAAAAAAATTAAATTTTTTGTATAGTTTTGTGGGTATTTTAAATTGGATGAGATTTAGGTCTCCTTTTGTGTACTATGGTGTTAGTTTGGTTTGTTTGCTATTTTGTGGGTATATCAAATTTAATAAGTTTTTTTTTCTTTCATGGTGCTTATCTCTTGGATTTGTATTTATGTTACCATGACATAACTAAAGTATCAAACAAGGAAATCACAAGGAGAAAAGTCAGGAAAAAGCTCAAGCTCGGGCTGGTAAAGGCAAGATCAAAATCTTGGGGCTTTTGTTGGTTCGTCCATATTTGAGTTAGAAGATGAGAAGTTGTGAATTCTTTTTTTTTGGTCTTCTGGGGTTTCACCTCCCATCCATACATGTCCATGCTTGGCCTTTATGTAATGTAAACGGTTATTATGTATTAAATTCTTCAGGTAAATATTTTGAGGAAATATACTTCCATCATTTTCTCAACTGTTTGTTTTGTAACGACCCCACTTGTCGTTTTGAGCATTTACATCCCGTTCAAAAATCTGAAGTCTTGAGCAGCTTCGTAATGTATACTGTGACTTATGTGAATTGTCGGCTTTGATTTTCGGATGATTCGGGATTAAATTAAAAGAATAATCCTTGTTTAGAAGCTTAAATGAAAAGAGTTGACTGAAGTTTGACTTTTATAAAAACGACTCCAGAATGGAGTTTTGATGGTTCCAATAGCTCCGTATGGTGATTTTGGACTTAGGAGTGTGTTCGGATATTTATTTGGAAGTCCGTATTTAATTTTGGCTTGAAATGGCGTTTGACCGGGAGTTGACTTTATTGATATCGGGGTCAGAATCCAATTTTGGAAATTTTGATAGGTCCATTGTGTCATGTATGCCTTATGTGCAAAATTTGAGGTCAATCGGACTTAATTTGATAGGTTTCGGCATCGAATGTAGAATTTGGAATTCGTTAGTTTTCATTAAGCTTGAATTGAGTGCGATTCGTGTTTTAGTGTTGTTTAATGTAATTTGAGGCCTTGACTTAGTTCGTGTCGTGTTATGAGACTTGTTAGTATACTTGGTTGGGGTCCCTGGGGCTCGGATGAGTTATGGAAGAGTTTTTGGACGAGTTTGGTGTTTTGAGCATAAATATTTAATGATCCAACGGTCCTTTTTTAGTTCCAGAGATTGAAATTCGATTTTGAGACTTTCAGGAGCTTGATAATGAATTATTGGAATGATATGGAATGTTTGGCCTAATTTCATCAAGTTGCGATTGGGTTTTAGTGAGAAACATGAGTTAATTGTTTAACGAGCGAAATTGGTAGCGCATTGAGCAGATGAGCTTCAAATTGATTTTCGATTGAACGACTAGGTTCGTATTATTATTTGTGACTCATAGGAACAAGAATCATCAAATTCCGAGTTCGTATGATGGAGTTAGAGCCTTTTTAGTGAAAACATAAATTGCTGGTGCAAGCAGGTTCTAGTTCGGACCTTTAGTGACGGGAAATAGACTTTTAGTGACGGGAAATGCGTTTTTATTGAGCAGTTTTATTTTTTTTGCTTATTTCAACATTTTTGGGCGAAAGAACACGGCTTTGGGCGATTTTTCAGAGAAATTTCACGGGAAATCTTGAGGTAATTCACTTGTGATCATTGTTAGTCAATAATATTGAATTATCATCGAATATTCTGACTAGATTACGTATTTTGAGGTGTAATTCGAGAATTTGGGCCTAGGGATTTGAAAATAAGATTTGAGGATTTGAAGATTGAGTTGATGTCGGAATTTGATAAATTTGGTATTGTTGGACTCGTGCTTGAATGAGGTTCATAGTTTGTAACTTTTGTCGGGTTCCGAGATGTGGGCCCCAGTGTTAACTTTTGATGACTTTTTTGAATTTATTGTGAAATTTATCATTTTCATATGGAATTGATTCCTACACCTCGTGTTGACTGTATCGAATTATTATGACTAGATTCGAGGCGTTCGGATGCTGAATCGCGAGGAAAAGGCTTATTGGAATAAAGAATATTGCACAGTTTGAGGTAAATAACATTTCTAAACTTGGAGCTGAGGGTATGAATCCTTGAATTACGTGTATGAATTGTTTGGAGGTGACACACATGCTAGGTGACGAGCGCGTGGGCTTGCACCGTATAAATTTATGACGTAATTGATTCCGTATAATTTTGTAATTAAATAATCTTGGCATTATCCATGCACTTTCATGTGTTAAAGAAATTGAGCTGAGAATCATGTTAAAAATCATGCGGAGGCTATATGCCGTTCTTATTGAGACCAATAGAGGTCATATTATTGTTGAATTATTTGTTTAAATTGTAATTTCATACTCATTCTTGTTCATTCATTGCATATGATATCTCAGTCCCTATTTTTATCTATTGATACATCATATCATCATTTTGGGCTAGTTTCATGACATTGTGAGCCCGAGACACTGGAGAGATAGATGACTGAGTGAGCCCGAAGGTCTGATTGTACTAATATTATGGGATTGGGCTGCACGCCGCAACATATTATTTATTTATTTATTTATTAAAGCGCTTGGGATGAAGGAGCCCCTCCGGAGTCTGCATCCCCCACAGTGAGCGTAGTGGATATTATAATTGGGATGGAGTTCCCTAGGCATGGAGTTGCCATATATATTCACTTCTGGGATGGAGTTTGTGACGACTCACATTAAGCAAATGGAGCACATAGTTGATCTACTACACTACACGTGGCAGCTGGTAGAACATATGAATTCATCACAGTTGATTATTGTGTAGATTCGTAGCACCATAATTTTTAATTAAAGAAGTACTCTGAAACACGTCTTTCCTTCTCCGACTACCATTGTTAATTTGAGCAGGAGTCAAATTGTAATATCTCAGTTCATGTTGGAAACTAACTCGATCTAAACCATATATCGGTTTCCTACTATTATTCTTAAAGAAGTTTCATTATACAGTACGTAGGCATCTAATTCTTGGCACTTGAACCAATATTGCCCAAGATCCCCTCCACGTATGACCGGAAACAAACGCACCAGCTAGTCTTAATTATCTTGCCAAAGAATTAAGTAGAACTTAGAGTAGTACCAGGAAACTTTTCAAGACCATGGTGGACAGTTAAATAAGGCGACTTTCATGAGACATAGGAGTTTGTATTTTACTCGAAGACAAATTGCTTTAGCGAATCTACGGTAGAAATAACTGAAAAGATTATTCTTTGATCAGAATATCTATTCAGAATAACAAATACGCGATAAAGAAAATTCTTTGTTTGGTTAGAATATCTGTTCAGCTTCATCAATTCTTGCAACCTTTTGATTTGAAGGGGTTTTCAGAAAAAGAAAATAAACTATTACCGAGCCTTAGGAGAAAGAAAGGGAGAAACTAGCAAATACTCAAAAAGCTATCACCGTGACTTTCATATTCAGATTTGAAGTCTTCGGACAAAGTTTCAAGGCGAAGGTTTATTGGAATCTTGGATTTGGTTGCAAAGCGAGGTAAGTGTCCGATCTAACCTTAGCTTGAGAAATTAGAAGTTGTGTCCTATTTGTTAATTTCTACTTGTTGAATACGACGTATAGGCATGGTGATGAATATCTATACGTTGGTGTCGAGCATGACCGTGAGTGTTTATTGCTCTTCGAATTTTTACTAAAACTTACAAAAACCGAAAGTTTTCCATTTTTTTTGTGATTACTGAAAGTGTAATTTCTATATTTCATTTGTTTTGCGTGTTAGGTGTTTGTTAAATGTTCGGATTCGATCAATTTAGTAACTTACTTTTTAGTTATGGAGTGTTATTTTTATTTTTCCTTGTGATAAATAAGTGATGATTTGATCTTGTTGTCAATGGGAAGTATCGATGTTTTTCTGCTCTAATTGATAACTTGATGTAATGTAGTCATCTGTAGTAAACCTTTGATAATATATGAAGTGGCAGTAGAATGATGGAGTCAGGAATCAGGATCATGCTCTTTCGATATTAACAAAGTAGCAGTGAAATTTAACTGCATCTTTTTCTATGTGTTTCTACTGTAGTGCGGTAACTTTGTTGATAAGGTCAACTCATATGTGGAATAGCAGAACTAAGTTTAACTGCTAATATATCTATGTGTTTCTATTAAATATGGTAAATGGTCTGTATAGCAGAATTAAATGTATCTATGGTAAATGATCTGCCGTGAAACTTAACTGCTAATTTATCTATGTGTTTCTACTATAATGCGGTAACTTTTTGATAAGGTGAACTAATATGATGAAATGGGAGCGGGTGGTACGCCTACCACGAGATATAATGAAATGGGAGCGGATGGTATGCCTACCACAAAATATGATGAAATGAGAGCGGGTGGTACGCCTACCACAAGATATAATGAAATGGGAGCGGGTGGTACGCCTACCACAAAATGTTATGAAATGGGATCGGGTTGCACGCCTGCAACAAGATATAATGAAATGAGAGCAGGTGGTACGCCTACCACATGATATGATAAATGGGATCGGGTTGCACGCCTGCAACAAGATGGAACTGGAAGTGAAAGTTGCCTGTCTTATTCTTTATTCGTGTTATAAGTTAAATTGTAGTTTCCTTGTTATTCTTTGATGATCTGATTTATCTGCTATCCCGAAGCATGTTTCCCTTCCCCAGCTTTAATTGTTTAATTACTTTTATCTTTCTGTCGTAGATGTATATGTGTATATATATAACTGCATAGGTCTACCTGGAGTCTGGTCCTAGCCTCGTCACTATCTCGCCGGAGTTAGGCCAGGTACTTACCAACACATGGGGTCGGTTGTGCTGATACTACACTCTGCACTCTTTTATGCAGATTCCAGTGCCGCAGATTTCGGACCGTAGTGAGCTTCCAGCTTCTTGCTGATCAGGCGACCCGAGGTAGTCCTGCAGGCGTCCGCAGAGCTTGGTGTCTCCCGCTATCTATTTTTCCTGTTTCTTTTGTTTAGTCCCAGAGACAGTACTTTGTTATTTCTTTCAGACCCTTATTTGTAGTACTCTTAGATAGTCTGTAAAGTTGTGACACAAAATCTTGGGTAGTTTCGTTAATAAGATTTTATTAACGGTATTTTTAAAGTCTGAAATTTTATTATTTCTCTCGTTAAGTTATGCTGTTTATTAGTTCTTGGTTTTAAGTTGTAATGAAATTTAAAAAAAGAAAATGGAAATAAGGCAAATAATTCGGTCAGTTGGCTTGCCTAGCTTTCACTAGTGGGCGCTATCACGACTCCCGAGGGTGGGAAATCCGTGTCGTGACAAGTTGGTATAAGAGCTCTGGGTTACATGGGTCTCACAGTTCACAGACAAGCTCGGTAGAGTCTGAGGGATCGGTACGGAGACGTCTGTTCTTATCCCCTAGAGGCTACAGAGTTAGGAAAAACTTCACATTTGTTCTTTCTTGTCGTGCGATTTTGTTTCTCAATGCTAATTGGATTTCTACTCTGTTCTTTTGCGGATGGCGAGAACACGCGCTTCCTCATCTACTGCTCAGCAGCCCGAGCCCCCAGCAGCAGCTCCCACGAGGGGCAGAGGGCGAGGCCGCAGGTAGTGTAGAGCTCAGCCCCCAGCAACAGCACCAGTGGCGGAGCCTCAGGTTGATTTTGACGAGGAGGTTCCGGCCCCAGCAGTTCCGGTGGGCCCAGCTCAGGTCCCAGAGTGGTTTATTGCTACCCCAGTTATTCAGGACGCTTTGGTCTGATTGGTGGGTCTCATGGAGAATGTCACCCGAGTAGGCTTACTTCCAGTAGCACCAGCCACTTTTCCGACTGGAGGAGGGGCTCAGACTCCTGCTATCCGCACTCCAGAGCAGGTAGCTGCCCAAGTTCAGGTTCCAGCGGTTCAGCCAGCTGTGGCAGTTCAGCCGGGTGCAGTAGCTCAGGCCGGCGATGGAGCGGCTATGTCCGCCGATGCTTTGTGGAGGCTGGATAGGTTCACCAAGCTCTTCACTACTACTTTCCGTGGTGCTTCTTCGGAGGATCCCCAGGACTTCCTATACAGCTGTCATGAGGTTCTCAGGAATATGGGTATTGTTGAGGCCAATGGGGTAGACTTGGCTACATTTCGCCTGTCTGGATCTGCCAAGACTTGGTGGAGAGATTATTACTTAACTAGGCCAGCCGGGTTGCCATCTTTGACTTGGGAGCAGTTCACAGCATTGTTTCTGGAGAAGTTTCTCCCCGTTACTCAGAGAAAGGCCTATCGGAGGCAGTTTGAGCGCCTCCAGCACGGTTCCATGACGGTTACACAGTATGAGACCAGGTTCATCGATTTGGCTCGGCATGCTCTCATCATACTTCCTACAGAGAGGGAGAGGGTGAGGAGGTTCATTGACGGTCTTATTCAGCCGATTCGTCTTCATATGGCTAGAGAGACTGGGAGTGAGATTACTTTTCAGAAGGCGGCCAATGTGGCCCGTAGAGTTGAGATGGTTCTGTCACATGGAGGTGGTCATGGGTCGGATAAGAGACCTCGTCATTCAGGTAGATTCAGTGGTACTTCATCCGGAGGCAGAGATTTATATGGTAGAGGCCATCCTCCTAGGCCCTTCCAGTCACCTCTTCAGATTTCTCATGGTGCTTCAGGTAGCCGTGGTCCTCAGATGCAGTATCCTAATCAGCAGTCCTTCAGTGCACCACCGGCACCCATCAGTGCACCACCGCTTTAGAGTTTCCAAGGTCGACAGCCGAGGGCTTGTTTTACTTGTGGCGACACGAGGCACGTTGCTAGGTATTGCCCTCGAGCTTCGGGCAGTTCTCCGCATCAGAGTTCTCGTGCTATGGTACAGGCACCATATGTTCCGCAGCCCGCGGTAGAGGTGCTAGAGGTAGAGGTAGAGGTACTAGAGGTGGAGCTCAGGCCGGCAGAGGTGGGAGCCAGCCAGCAGTGGGCCGTCCCAGAGATGTGGTTCAGGGTGATGGGCCCCAGCCCCGATGTTATGCTCTCCCAGCCCGGCCCGAGGCTGAGGCTTCAGATGCAGTGATTACAAGTATGGTTCTGGTTTGTGATAGAGATGCTTTAGTATTATTTGATCCAGGGTCTACCTACTCGTATGTCTCACTTTATTTTGCACCGTATCTGGTCATGCATAGTGATTCATTGAGTGTTCCTGTTTATGTGTCTACCCCGGTGAGTGATTCTATTGTGGTAGATCGAGTTCATCATTCCTATGTTGTAGTGATTGGGGGTCTTGAGACTCGTGTAGATTTATTGCTTTTAGACATGGTTGATTTTGATGTTATATTGGGGATGGACTGGTTATCACCTTACCACGCTATCTTGGATTGCCATGCCAAGACTGTGACCTTAGCTTTACCGGGTATGCCTCATTTGGAGTGGAGAGGGAATCCTGTTCATTCTACCCGTAGCGTTATCTTTTATGTGAAGGCTCGGCGTATGGTCGAGAAGGGGTGTTTGGCCTATCTGGCTTATGTTCGTGATTCCAGTGCTGAGGTTCTCTCTATTGATTCTGTGCCCGTGGTTCGTGAGTTTCCCGAGGTTTTCCCTTCCGACCTGCCGGGGATGCCACCCGACAGGGATATTGACTTCTGCATTGATTTGGCTCCGGGCACTCAGCCCATTTCTATCCTCCCGTATCGCATGGCCCCGCCGGAGTTGAAAGAGTTAAAGGAGCAGTTGCAAGACTTGCTAGAGAAGGGTTTCATTAGACCCAGTGTTTCGCCTTGGGGTGCGCCGGTGTTGTTTGTTAAAAAGAAGGATGGGTCAATGAGAATGTGTATTGATTACCGACAATTGAACAAGGTTACAATCAAGAATAAGTATCCATTGCCGAGGATTGATGATTTGGTCGATCAGCTTCAGGGTGCCAAGGTATTTTCAAAGATTGACTTGAGATCTGGCTACCATCAGTTGAAGATTAGGGCATCCGATGTCCCTAAAACAGCTTTCCGCACTCGGTACGGGCATTATGAGTTCTTGGTCATGTCATTCGGGTTGACAAACGCCCCAGCAGCTTTTATGGATTTGATGAACCGAGTGTTCAGACCTTATTTGGACTCGTTCGTGATAGTCTTTATTGATGACATTCTGATATATTCCCGCAGCCAGGAGGAGCACGAGCAGCATCTCAGAGTGGTTCTTCAAACTCTGAAGGATAGTCAGTTGTATGCTAAGTTCTCAAAGTGTGAGTTCTGGTTGAGTTCGGTTGCATTTCCGGGTCATGTTGTATCAGCAGAGGGTATTCAGGTTGATCTGAAGAAGATTAAGGCAGTCAAGAACTGGCCTAGACCAGCATCAGCTTCAGAGATTCGGAGTTTCTTGGGATTGGCAGGCTACTACCGTCGGTTCGTGGAGGGGTGCCCTGATGACCAGGTTGACCCAGAAGGGTTCCTAGTTCAGGTGGTCGGATGAGTGTGAGGCGAGCTTTCAGAAGCTCAAGACAGCTCTGACCACGGCATCAGTGTTAGTTTTGCCCACAGGTTCAGGGCCTTACATAGTTTATTGTGATGCTTCCCGTATTGGGCTTGGTGTAGTGTTGATGCAGGAGGGCAAGGTCATTGCCTATGCTTCAAGGCAGTTGAAGATTCATGAGAAGAACTATCCGGTGCATGATTTAGAATTGGCAGCCATTATTCACGCATTGAAGATTTGGAGGCACTATCTGTATGGCGTGGCATGTGAGGTGTTCACGGATCATAAAAGTCTCCAGTATTTGTTCAAGCAGAAGGAGTTGAATTTGAGGCAGAGAAGGTGGTTGGAGTTGTTGAAGGATTATAATGTCACTATCTTATATCACTCGGGAAAGGCCAATGTGGTGGCCGATGCCTTGAGTAGAAGGTCGGCCAGTATGGGCAGTCTTGCTTATATTTCGGTCGGCGAGAGGCCGCTTGCTTTGGATGTTCAGGCTTTGGCTAATCGGTTGGTGAGGTTGGATATTTCTGAGCCTAGTCGGGTATTAGCTTGCACGGTCACTTATTCTTTGTTGTTGGAGCGTATCCGTGATCGACAGTTTGATGATCCCCATTTGTGTGTCCTTAGAGACACGGTGCAGCGTGGAGGTGCCAAGCAGGTTACCTTAGGTGATGATGGAGTTTTGAGATTGCTGGGTCGAGTTTGTGTGCCTAATGTGGAGGGGCTTCGGGAGTTGATTGTAAAGGAGGCCCATAGCTCCAGGTATTCTATTCATCAGGGTGCCGCGAAGATGTATCAGGATTTGCGGCAGCATTATTGGTGGCATAAAATGAAGAAGGATATAGTTGCATATGTGGCTCGGTGTTTGAATTGCCAGCAGGTTAAGTGTGAGCATCAGAGGCCTGGTGGACTGTTTCAGAGGATTGAGCTCCCCGAGTGGAAGTGGGAGGGGATCACTATTGATTTCGTTGTTGGACTTCCGCAGACTCGGAAGAAGTTCGACGCAGTTTGGGTCATTGTTGACAGGCTGACCAAATTAGTGCATTTCATTCCTGTGGCAGTCTCCTATTCATCCGAGAGGTTAGCTGAGATCTGTATCCGGGAGATTGTTCGCCTTCATGGTGTGCCGGTATCTATTATTTCGGATCGCGGTACGCAGTTTACCTCGCGTTTCTGGAGGGTAGTTCAGCCAGAGTTGGGCACCCATGTTGAGTTAAGCACAACATTTCATCCTCAGACGGACGGACAATCTGAGCGGACTATTCAGATATTGGAGGATATGCTCCGAGCTTGTGTTATTGACTTTGGAGGTTCGTGGGATCAGTTTTTGCCATTAGCAGAGTTTGCCTACAATAACAGCTACCAGTCGAGTATCCAGATGGCTCCTTATGAGGCTTTATATGGTAGGTGGTGTCGATCTCCGATTGGATGGTTTGAGCCGGGAGAGGCTCGGTTGTTGGGTACAGATCTGGTTCAGGAGGCCTTGGACAAGATCAGAATCATTCAGGATAGGCTTCGTACAGCTCAGTCCAGGCAAAAGAGCTATGCATATCGCAAGGTACGAGATGTGGCTTTTATGGTTGGTGAGCGGGTATTGCTCCGAGTGTCGCTTATGAAGGGGGTGATGAGATTTGGGAAGAAGGGCAAGCTTAGCCCTAGGTTCATTGGTCCGTTTGACATTCTTGATCGAGTGGGAGAGGTGGCTTATAGACTTGCATTGCCGCCGAGCTTATCAGCCGTGCATCCAGTTTTTCATGTGTCCATGCTCCGAAAATATTACGGCAATCCATCTTACGTGTTAGATTTCAGCACCGTCCAGTTGGACAAGGACTTGTCTTATGAGGAGGAGCCGGTAGCTATTCTAGACCGGCAGGTTCGTCAGTTGAGGTCGAAGAGTTTTCCTTCTGTTCGTGTTCAGTGGAGAGGTCAGCCTCCTGAGGCATCGACTTGGGCGTATGCCCGGAATCAAATTTTGAGGTTCCGAGCTCAAGTTATAGCCATTTCCCGTAACTGCTGTTTCTGTTATTTCGTCTCCATCTCAAGGCTAAGTATTGCATAATTCTTTTATTCTTTTATTATTTCATGATCAAATTAATTCACTTATCTAGAAACAACATATAAATTCAACTGTACCGTTTTACAAGTAAACACTTACAAATTCAGGATTTTTTTTTAATCTATATTATATTAAAAGCACGAATGCCCTTAGAGAAATATTGTTCGTTTTTTTACCCTTTTAAAATAGAGTTCACATTAGACAAAATAGTCATTTCATTATTCTCTTAATATTCAGCATTTAAAGTCAACTATAACTTTACTTATTAAAATTTTCCATATTTGAACGACTACACAAAAAAATTTCATAATATTTAGGATATCAAAATTTAATTAACGTATACAATTCAGATAATTCGTTTATAATTTTTCCCCTTATTCTACGGCATTGAAATTACGCCAAGCAAGAAAAAAACCAAAGATAATTATTTATTGCCTTTTTTTTGTGGGATATTACTTTTCTTTGTTTAGGTCTGGGATTCACTTTGGATTTAGAATTCTATCACCAAAATAATATTAGGTAGTTGTGTCTTTCTTTGTTTAGGTTTGCGATCCATTTACCAAAACTGCCTTAGGCTACAAATCTTTTGCTAGCGGCCTTTTATTTTCGTTATATATCTTTCTTAACAACTTTTATTTCCATCTTAATAATTATTGATATCATACAATTGGTCGTCGGAAGAAGCTCTTCAAATTTCGTGGGTTCGTAAAAGAATTCAACTATTAAATTTTCCTCTTACGAATTTAGCAACTATTGATTAGCAATTCCTTATCACTCTTCACAATGTCGATGTCTTTGGAGATTTGAAGCCTTCGAACACAAAGTTTCAAAGCGAGGTAAGTGTCCTGTCTAACTTTAGCTTGAGGGATTAAGAGTTGTGTCCTATTTGTTAATTACTTCTTGTTGAATACGAAGTATAGGCATGGTGACGAGTATCTATACGTTGGTGTCGAGCATGACCGTGAGTGTTTATCGCTCTTCGAATTTTTACTATAACTTATATAAACCGAAAGTTTTCCATTTATTTTTTTTGTGATTACTAAAAGTGTAATTTCTATATTTCATTTGTTTCGCGTGTTAGGTGTTTGTTAAATGTTCGGATTCGATCAATTCAGTAACTTACTTTTTAGTCATGGAGTGTTATTTTTTTTTTCCTTGTGATAAATAAGTGATAATTTGATCCTGTTGTTAATGGAAAGTATTGATGTTTTTCTGCTCTGATTGATAACTTGACGTAATGTAGTCATTTGTAGTAAACCTTTGATAATCTACGAAGTAGCAGTGAAATTTAACTGCATCTTTTTCTATGTGTTTCTACTGTAGTGCAGTAACTTTGTTGATAAGGCCAACTCATACGTGGAATAGCAGAACTAAGTTTAACTGCTAATATATCTATGTGTTTCTACTAAATACGGTAAATGGTCTGTACAACAGAATTGAATGTATCTATGGTAAATGATCTACCGTGAAACTTAACTGCTAATTTATCTCTGTATATCTACTGTAATGCGGTAAATTTTTGATAAGGTGAACTAATATGTGGTAATGATCTGTATATAACATAATTTAGTTCCAGATGCAACAGTGAAGTTGAGTTAATATGTGGTAATGATCAGTTTGTTTATCGTGGACTTTAATTATAATTGAGTATTGGCATTAGTTGAGCTGAATTAAGATTGGTTATAGCTGATTCTCCCTTGCCGGGATGTTTGCTTTGATATTATTGTTCCCTTACTGGAAAGTTATTATATTGATTTTGTTCCCTTGCCGGGATTTCTTGTGATTGTTGTGATGACTTGTAAATGGGAGCGGGTGGTACGCCTACCACAAGATATGATGAAATAGGAGCGGGTGGTACGCCTACCACAAAATATGATGTAAATTGGAGGGGGTGGTACGCCTACCACAAGATTGATGAAATGAGAACGGGTGATACGCCTACTACAAGATATAATGAAATAGGAGCGGGTGGTACGCCTACCACAAGATATGAGAAATGAGATCGGGTTGCACGCCTGCAACAAGATGGAACTGAAAGTGAAAGTTGCCTGTATTTATCTTTATTTGTGTTAGAAGTTAAATTGTAGTTTCCTTATTATTCTTTGATGATCTGTTTTATCTGCAACCCCAGCATGTTTCCCTTCCCCAGCTTAAATTGTTTAATTACTTTTATCTTTTCGCTGTAGATGTGTATATATATACATATAACTGCACAGGTCTATCTGGAGTCTGGTCCTAGCCTCGTCACTACCTCGCCGGGGTTAGGCCAGGCACTTACCAGCACTTAGGATCGGTTGTGCTGATACTATACTCTGCACTCTTTTGTGCAGATCCCCGCGCTGCAGATTTCAAACCGTAGTGAGCTTCCAGCTTCTTGCTGATCAGGTGACCCGAGGTAGTCCTGCAGGCGTCCGCAGACCTTGGTGTCTCCCGCTATCTATTTTACCTGTTTCTTTTGTTTAGTCCCAGAGACAGTACTTTGTTATTTCTTTCAGACCCTTATTTGTAGTATTCTTAGACAGTCTGTGAAGCTGTGACACTAAATCTTGGGTGGTTCGTTAAGGAGATTTTATTAAGAATATTTTAAAATCTGAAATTTTATTATTCCACTCGCTAATTTATGTTGTTCTTTAGTTGTTGGTTTTATGTTGCAAGGAATTTAAGAAAGGGAACATGGTTAATAATTCGGTTAGTTGGCTTGCCTAGCTACCAGTAGTAGGCGCCATCACGACTCCCGAGGGTGGAAAAGCCGGGTCGTGTCAACTGACTGCCGCTAGGACTGACTCCAAAATATGCATAGGAAGTTGAGAGTGTAGTATGAGTACAACCGACCCCATGTACTCTGTAAGTGCTGAGCCTAATCTCGACGAATTATAGACGAGGCTAAGGCGGGTCACTTACAATAACTTGTACACAGTATAATAATAATAATAATAATAATAATAATAATAATAATAATAATAATAATAATAATAATAGGAAACAAAAACAGAAAATAACGACAAATCAGTTAACTAATGAAAATAACTTAATCCTCGAAATCAGTGAATCCAGAAATATCATTCCTCAGAATATCATATGAGAATACTGGAAGCTAACACAATACAACAATGAATACAACACACACAATACGTTGCGGCGTGCAACCCCATCCCACAGTACAAATACAATTCTCATTCATTTCACCATATCAATAACAAGAATAACATGTAAAATCCATTGCGGGGCGCAATCCGATCCCACCATATAATTAGAATCAATATCATAATCCTCCCTTATTTCACCATATCAAAATCGCATATACAATCCGTTGCAGCGTGCAACTCGATCCCACCGCATCAATATCAAATCTTATTCCATCATATCACAACCGCTGCAATCTGATCCATAAAGAAAATTAATAGATGTAATCAATTCAACAACTCAATTCACAATAATCTCTATGATTAAAGAATATGAAAGTGAAACAATAAAGGAACCCCGAACCAAATCAAGGAATACTACAATTAATACAAAGCAACAAGCCAAGTCAAATATATGATAGTTAAAGTGTACAAGTAAGACAATTAAGGCAAGTAACAATTAATCCTGGAATCATGGAAGAAACAAACATTTCTATACAAGAGTAAATAGATGACACGTAATAAGTTACGGCATAGAAAGCAATTAAAGCATGTAACAGTTAAGACATGGAATAAGATAATTAATGAAATACGGGAAAGCATGGAACAATTATCTTGACGGCATAAATACCTCGTCACCTTGTATATATGCCGTTACACATGTAATTCACATAACATATAGTTCAAAGATTCCTACCCCAAATCAAGGCTAGACCCAACACTTACCTCGCTCCGCAAGCAAATCAAAGCTCAATCAGGGCCTTTCCTCTAAAATTCGCCTCCAAACCAATCGAATCTAACCAAAATTGACTTAATATTAACAAACAATGCTAGGGAAATCAATTATAATACATAAAGTTAATATTTTTATACTTTTCCCAAAAAAGTCAACAAAAGTCAACCCCAGACTTGCTTGATCAAAACTTGAGATTCAGACCAAAACCTAATTAACTATTCACCTCCGAGCCCGATTAGGCAATTAGTTTCGAAATCCGACCTCCATTTGAGGTCTAAATCTCATTTTTACAAAAATCTCCAATTCTATCCAAATTCCTAATTTTCTACCATGAAAGAGTATAAATTAAGGTTCGAAATCAATGAGTGTTGATGAAAATGAAAGAAAATGAGTTAAAGCATACTAACCTACGAAGTGGGGATGAAATCTCTCTTCAAAATTGCCTCTAGGCCGAGCTCTAATGTGAAGATGATGAAAAATGGGTGAAATCCCGATTTTTAGAAGTTTTAAAGTCTTGGCGTCGGGTGTTCTTCGCATTGTGAAGCACCTGACACGTTCGCGAAGAGCACTGGCCAAAAGGCCATTGCGATCATGGTCATCTCTTCGCGTTCGTGAAGGCTTAGCCCCCCTTGCCTTCGCGTTCGTGAGCCTGGGCTCATGTTCACATAGAGGGACCTGCCCAGCCCCCCAAGAACCCCAAAAACCTTCGCGTTCGCATGTGGGTGGTCGCGTTCGCAAAGGGTAAGCCCCCCAAGCTTTGCATTCATGACATGTTCACCGCGTTCGCGTAGAGTAAAATCACCCCAGTCCCAAGTTCCTCTTCGCGGTCGCGGGAGTGGTTTCGTGACCGCGAAGCACAAAACACTATACACCGGTAGACTCAAAACCAACAATAGCCTAAGTCCAAAAATCACTTTGTAGCCTATCCGAAATTCACCCGAGTCCCTCGGGCTCTACACCAACACATGCACACCAGTGTAACAACATCATACAAACTTGCTCGCGCGATCAAAACATCAAAATAACACCTAGAACTACGAATTGGACATCAAAATGAATGATATTTTTAAAGAAACTCAAGAATATACAATTTTACAATCGGATGTCCGAATCACGTCATATCAACTCCATTTTGCACCAAAATTTGCAGACAAGTCATAATACTAAAATGAACCTATACCAAGTTTCGAAACCGATATCGGAACCCGGTAGCAATAAAGTCAACATACGGTCAAACTTAGGAATTCTTTAATCTTCAAATTACTAAGTTTTCAATAAATCAGGTTAAATCAAGTTAGGGTCCATTATACAAAAAATTGACTGTAGTCAACTCAATATATTTTTAAGGCTAAATTTCACATTTTCATCAATTTTTCACATAAGAATTTTTAGGAAAAAGACACAGGTTGTGCACAGAAATCGAGGAAGGTTAAGTGGAGGTATTTGAGGTCTCGAAACACAGAAATGAAGGATAAAACTCAAAATGACCTATCAGGTCATCACAGAAACTTATTATCTTAAAAGCTTAGGAGATCGTTTGGTAGAGTGCATTAGAAAAAATAATGCATTCATTAGCTTTGTGTGTTAGTAATACTTGTTTGGTTCACTTTTTCAACCCATGCTTAACTAATACAAGCATTAGTCACACACCTTATTTGGTATTATCCTATGTATAGCTAATGCATAGCAAATCATGGTATTAACAATACCAACGTTATTAAAACATGCATAAGCTTAGTTAAAGACATAATTGCCCCTCAAAACCTATTCCAAATACTTTCTACCGTATTTTGTATATTTTTATACTGTGATATTTTAATTAATTTTTTCTCTTTAACATTCTACTATAAAAAATTATATTTAATACTAAATTTGATTTTGAATTCGTTCAACGTATAAACTGAAGTTTTCTTTATTCGTTAAAAATTAACTTATTTTTTAATAATTGATATTTTGTATTATATGTCATAGCAATTAAATTTTTCTTTCTGTTTTAACTTTAATTCAATTAGCTTTTTCTTTTAGTTTTGCTCTCATGGAAAAAAACATTGTCTTTAGAGAGAGTAAAGAATATGAATGATAATAAAAATGTTGCAACAAAAATAGTGTATAAAGTTAAAGAATTTGGATGGTATTTTTATAAACTACTACTCTCTCCGTTTCAATTTAGATGATGTAGTTTGACTTATCACAAAGTTTAAGAAAAAAAAGACTTTAAAAATATGTGGTCCTAAAAGCTGAAGAGGCAAAAGTTTTGTGGAACCATGGCATTTGTGTGACTATAAAAGCTTCTCATAAAAAGTAAAATCGGTAAAATAAAAAGTTCAAAGTCAAATTATTTCCAAATATAGAAATGTGTTATTCTTTTTAGAACGAACTAATAAGAAAAATGTGTCATTTAAATTAAATCGGGGCAAGTAATTTTTATAGAAATTATGCAATGCTTTAGTATACCAAATTAAACGTCAGTATAACTAATGTCAGTATAACTAATCCCAATACTACTAATATATTTGTTTAATATTATTTGTCAGCATTATTAATATATTTTGTTTAATATTATTCTTATATATAATTCTACCAAATGACCCCCTAAAGGTAAAACCTTTTGTGAGGCTTTCAATTTGTGCGGCTATACATTAAATGGAGGGAGTATTAACTTTCCCTATTTTGAAAATTATTTAAGAAAATGGAGAGTTCCATTATGATTCTCACAAAAGCGTGCTCAATACGATTGGAACCGTCCGCACAGAAACAAAAAGACGTCTCTGAGTCTTTCACTGTTCTTTATGTTGGGATTCGGAGTAAAGACGAATGATAACTGAAAAGACCAAAAGCTCAGAAATTTTCAAAGAAAGAGAAAAGAAGATGCAAAACAAGCGAAGGAAATCAGAAGAAAAGGATATCCCGGTTGTGATGATAGAAAGCAGTAGTGAGGAAGAAGAAGCAGAAAAAGATGACGATTACGTTGGTGATAGTGATGAAGATAGTTGTGATCATTCAAGGGAGAAGATGAAGAAGAGGAAAGTGGGTTCTAATAAAACTATAGGAGGAAATAGTAAAAGGGAGTCCAAAATGTGTCATCAGTGCCAGAGGAGCGACAAAGATAGAGTGGTGTGTTGTTCCAAATGTAAGACTAAAAGATATTGTGTTTCTTGCATGACTCGATGGTAAGACTTTTCTCTATTTATCTTCCTCATTTTGAACATGAAGAAACTTGACAGACATTCTTTCTTTTAGCCAAAGATAGAAACTTTTGATGATGTAGGTACATTATGCTATCGGTTTCTGTTTTGCTGCTGCAGTAATCTGAAAATTTAGGAGAATAATTCAAGGATTCATGGATAATTCTGTATGGTATATGATTTATTTTAATAGAGCCTCCTGTAAATTATGATTGTTTACTTTCTGATCTTCTTAGAGTACTAATTGATCCCAGTTACTTAATAAGGTTGTCAAAATGTCTCATCACTGAATTGACCCAAGTACCGGTTGTTGGTGAAGTGTAGGGGTTTTGAGGAAGTAACATTGAGATGTGCAGCTCTTGAATGGGCTAGCCTTGTGTAGTAAATAAGGTTTTGCTTTCTCCTGTCTTATAATTTGTTTATGCACTTGATTGTACAGAACAGCCGCCCAGTTATGTTGAAAAATCGGCTCTATAAGGGATGGTTGGTCTCCTTAAATGGCTTGGCCAATCCTAACCTCTTGAGCTAGCTTGTGGATTGACTTAGACCCAAGGTCCATTTCTTTAACATGGTACGAGGGCATTGACCCATACCAATTCTCAAATTTCCGATGTTGGCTGTTGGGAATAAACCCCTACAGAAATAATATTCACAATAATAAAAGCGAAATAATAATGTAGCACCGAGATATGGTAATTAACAAGAATAAAAGAGTGACAACGACATCAAGATTATTATGTGGAAAACCCTTTTGAAAAAGGAAAAAGCCACGGCCCCGATACGAGCAGCTGATATCACTATAGCAAAAAATTTTACACTTTGTAGGTCCTAATAAAATACTCCAAAGACCACTACAACTCTCAAAAGAAATAACCCTCTTTTGATATTTCCACCTCACTACAATATTGCTCACTATCTATTTTTCTCAGAGACTATTTTTTTATACCTTATCTGTGAAACTCACTCTTTCTTTCTCTCTTTGTTGGTGTGTAGAAATAAGAGCTGAAGCTCTCTTTTTATAGCCGAAGCCTCATTTTCTAAAGCCTACTATATTTGACAATTTGCACATACTTTTTCTTTTTTTTCTTCAATGTTGACAATTCAACAAAGTTGACTACCAAACCAAAGAAATTCAACAAAGCTGGCTACCAAACTAAAGAAATTCAACAAAGTTGGCTACCAAATCAAAGAAATTTTCCTTAGGCACATGCCTATTATTTTGGCTTTTGAATGAGATGGACCCCATTAATCTCCCCCTCCAGTCTCATTCATCTAGAGGAGGTAGCACTGTATTCTAGTTTGAGTGCATGCCGACATGTTCTTTGCATAGCTCGAACTTGTCTCTTGGTACCATCTTGGTCAGCATATATGCGGGATTCTCACTTGTGGAAATCTAAGACTTTTAGAGATTCATTCTCTACCATTTCTCGAATCCAACGATATCTCACATCGATGTGTTTGGTACGTGCATGGTACATGGAGTTCTTGCTAAGGCCTATTGCACTTTGACTGTCACAATAGACGACATACTCCTTCTAATGCAATCCAAGCTCTTGAAGGAACCGTTTCAACCATATCATCTCCTTGCCAGCTTCAATAGCGGCAATATATTCCGCTTCAGTTGTAGAGAGTGCGACGCACTTATGTAACCTTGACTGCCATAATATAGCTCCTCCTAAAAATGTAAACAAATATCTGGATTTTCTGCTATCAATGTCACCTGCCACATCAGCATCTGTATAGCCCTTCAAGATTGGATCAGATCCTCCAAAGCACAAACAATCACCCGTGGTACCTTTCAGGTACCTGAGTATCCATTTGACTGCTTCCCAGTATTCTTTTTCAGGATTTTCAAGAAACCTGCTGACAACACCAACTGCCTGAGCAATATCAGGTCTAGTGCATACCACTGAATACGTCAAACTTCCGACGGTAGAGGAATAAGAAACTTTGGTCATGCTTTCCGTTTCCTCTATTATTGTAGTATACATATTCTTGCTTAACTTCAGATGACTAGCAAGAGGTGTACTGACAGGCTTAGCATTCTTCATATTAAAACGTTCCAGTACGCGTTCAATGTACTTCTCTTGAGACAGCCACGACTTTGTGCTTGTTCGCTCTCGAACTATCTTCATACCCAGAATTTGTTGTGCTGCGCCCAAGTACTTCATATCAAATGACTTGGACAAATCTCCGTTCAACTTTGCGATCAGCCCCTTGTTTTTTCCTGCAATTAACATGTCATCCAATATAACAACAAAATAATAAAGTTGCTGTCAGAAAATCTTTTGAAGTATACGCATGGATCAGAATATGTCTTTGTGTAAGTTTGACTTTTCATGAATGAGTCAAAATTCTTGTACCATTGCCTTGGTTCAGTTTGCACACCATGTGTTTCCTTTCAGCTACTTCAAATCCTTTTGGCTGCTCCATATAGATCTCCTCTTCCAAATCTCCGTGAAGAAATGCAGTTTCACGTTCAACTGCTCCACTTCAAGATCTAGGCTAGCTGCTAAGCTTAAGATTGCTCTAATAGAAGTCATTTTGAGAACAGGTGAGAAAATTTCGTCAAAATCAATACCTTTCTTCTGCTCGAAGCCTTTTACCACCAATCGAGCTTTGTATCTGACCAGCTTGCCATTTTCATCTTTCTTGAGTTTAAAGACCCATTTGCATTTGAGTGGTCTTTTACCCTTTGGAAGTTCAACCAGCTTGTACGTGTCATTTTTTTGTAGATATTCCATCTCTTCTTGCATGGCTTTCATCCACTAGTTCATTTCTGGATGGGACAACACCTCCTTAAGACTTTCTGGCTCCCCTTCATCAATGATGAGGACATACTCTATGGAAGGGCACCTACATAACTCTATCCTTGGCCTCTCTGATCTCTTCAGAGGTTGAGGTTGTTCTTCTTCCTGAGTGGGGTGCTCCACTTGCTCGATACCATCATCAAGTTGCTCCTCCTGCTCAATAACCTCATCAGGTTGCTCCCCCTGCTCGGCAACCTCGTCGTCCTACTTTTTGCACTTGTGGGATTGTTAAAAGTAGAAGGAATAGTGACAAGGTTAGGGATTATACCATTCTTAGCCTTCTCTAGCATATCATCAGCTGTTCGAGCTTCACTTTCTCGGAAGACTACATCTCTGCTTCTGATGACCTTCTTCTTTACAGGATCCCACAATCTGTATCCGAACTCTTCATCTCTATATCCGATGAATATGCAGGGAACAGATTTATCATCCAGCTTTGTTCTCTGCTCCTTTGGTACACGTGCAAAAGCTCTGCAACCGAACACCTTCAGATGCGAGTAGGACACCTCCTTGTTGGTCCAAACTTTCTTACGGATGTCAAAGGCCAACGGAATTGATGGACTCCTATTAATCAGGTAACAGGCTGTCTAAACTGCTTCACCCCAGAATGACATAGGCAGTTTAGCCATTCTGAGCATGCTTCTCACCTTCTCCACAATGGTGCGATTCATCCTTTCGGCTACGCCATTGTGTTGTGGGGTTCCAGGAACTGTCTTTTCTTGTCTGATCCCATGGCTCGAATAGTACTCTTCAAACTCCCTTGAAGTTTACTCACCTCCATTGTCACTTCGGAGGCACTTTAGCTTTTGGCCTGTTTCCTTTTCCACCGGAGCATGAAACTTTTGAAAAACTTGAAACACCAGATCTTTGATTTTCAAAATATAAATCCATAATTTTCATGAAGCATCATCAATAAAAGTAACAAAATATTTGTTACCGCACATCGATTCAATTTCCATTAGACCACAAACATAAGAATATACTAAATCAAGCATATTTAATTTTCTTTCAGACGATGTCTGAAATGAGACTCTATGCTGCTTACCAAATAAACATAAGTCACAAGGTTTACCATTGTATTTTTGACATAAGAAATGAGTGATTTCCTGGCAAGAATTTGCCATCCCTTCTCACTCATATGACCCATTCTTTTGTGCCACAAACCTGCAGAAATCTCATCTTGTGCCGCGTTCAATTCACCTTGGCATATTACTGCATTTGTCCTGTACAACGTGCCACGAGCAACTCCTTTTGCAATCACCAATGATCCCTTGGTGAGTCTTCATTTTTGATTTGCAAAATAGTTATCGTATTCATTTCGGTCTAAAGCAATTCCCGAGATCAAGTTCATCCGCAAATCAGGTACATGCCGCACGTCCTTTAGTACCAATGTGCATCCTACATTTGTCTTGATACAAATGTCACCAATCTCCACAATCTTTGAGTAAACCCATTCTCACAGTGCCGAAATCACCTGCTACATATCTGCAAAAAAGATCTCTTACCAGTGTGGCATGGTAAGATGCTGCTGTATCAACCACCCATTCCGACTCTGGAACTGATAAGTGCATGCATTCCTCTTCCTCGTTTATAAAGAGGACAACATTATCATTGTTTTGCACCATGGTGGCTGTGTCGTCGTCATTCTTCTGGCCACTAGTTTCACCCTTGCCCTTCCTTGGATTTGGCAATCTCTTTTGAAGTGATCTGGTTGATCACAATTGTATCAATTTCTAGCTCTTAATTTGGATCGGTTCTTATACTTCCCACGAGCTCCGGATCTACCATAATTGCTTGAACTCCTTTGATAACTCCTGCCTCTGCCTTTTCTGATGAGAGCATGTCCTTGATTTTCAGGCTTCTTCTCATCTTCTCATTAAGTAGGAGAGCCAATGTGACATCTTTTAACTCAATGGTAGTCTTATCGTGCAGGATGGTTGTTGCCAAATTATCGCACGAAGATGGCAACGAGTTCAATAGCAAGATGGTTTTATCTTTTTCCTCGATTTTCACTCCGAGGTTGGCAATCTGTGTGATTAGTCCGTTAAACACATTCAAATGAGACCAAAAATTCGTACTTTCACCCATGTGTAGGGCATATAACTAATTCTTCAGGCAATTTATTTGTTAGCGTTTTGGACATCTATAGGCTTTCCAACCTTGTCCAAATACCACATGCGGTGTCTTCATCAATGATGTTATTTACCATATCATTTGATAAGTGCAACCGGATTGCACTAGCAGCCCTTTCATCCAAGTCAGCCTAATCCTCAGCTTTCATGGTATCAGGCTTTTTGGCATCAGTATCTAGTACCTTGTGTAATCCTTGTTGGATGAGCAGATCCCGCATCTTTCTTTTCCATGTTGAGAAACCGTTATCTCTGTTAAATTTTGCGACCTCGTACTTTACTGCGGACATTTTTGTTTTTCATCGAGTATAGTATTACAGACAGTGAAATGTATTTCTGTGGATGAGCAGAACCTATGCTCTGATACTAGTTGTTGGGAATAAAGCCCTACAGAAATAATATTCACAATAATAAAAGCGGAAAAATAGTGTAGCACCGAGATATAGTAATTAACAAGAATAAAAAAGTGACATGACACCAAAATTTTTACGTGAAAAACCCTTTTGAATAAGGGAAAAACCACGGCCCCGAGACGAGCAACTGATATCACTATAGCAAGGAATTTTACACTTTGTAGGTCCGAGTAAAATACTCCAAAGACCACTACAACACTCAAAAGAAATAACCCTCTTTTGATATTCCCATCTCACTATAATATCGCTCACATTCTATTTTTCTCACAGACTATTTTCTTATACCTTGTCTGTGAAACCTTACTCTTTCTCTTCTTTTTTTGTTGGTGTATAGAAATGAGAGCTGAAGCTCTCCTTTTATAGCCGAAGCCTCACTCTCTAAAGCCTACTATATTTGACAATTCACTCTCTAAAGCCTACTATATTTGACAATTTGCACACATTTTTCTTCTTTTTTTTCAATGTTGACAATTCAACAAAGTTGGCTATCAAACCAAAGAAATTCAACAAAATTGGCTACCAAACCAAAGAAATTCAACAAAGTTGGCTACCAAACTAAAGAAATTTTCCTTAGGCACATGCCTATTCCTTTGGCTTTTGAATGAGATGGACCCCATTATTGGCCCCCCTATTGAATTGCCCACGCTCTAGATGAGTGTGAGGGGGGTGTTGAAGAGTCCTACATTGGCTCTATAAGGGATGAGTGGTCTCTTATATAGCTTGGACAATCTTGAGCTCTTGAGCTAGCTTTTGAGGTTGAGCTTGGCCGAATATCCATTTCTTTAACAAGTTATGCCATCAAGAAATTTCTTTACATGTTCAAAAGATGTGAAGGGTTTATGTAGCCAATGTTCGGGTAGCAATATGTCGGAACAATGACGAGGCCTTTGATTGAAATTGATCATTTCAATATGCTAATCATCAAAGCAAGATAACTCTGTTAATAATTTTCTTTTAGTTACAGCTTGTTTGGATGGTTGTTACCTGTTGTATTGTATCGTATTGTTATTTTAAGTATAATGTTTGTTTTGATTGTTGCTTAACTTTTAATGCATCTTATCGTTAAATCCGTCGTTACGTAATGATGAAAAGTGCCACTTTATGGAATGACCGATTTGGTGTAGTCGCATCGTTACCTTATTTTCTTTTACCACTCTATGTAGGTACCCTGGGATGCCAGAGGAGGCCTTTTTAAAAGCTTGTCCTGTATGTCGTCACATTTGTAACTGCATAGCATGCTTGCGGTTAGACGGGTTGGCTAAAGTAGGCTTCTGTCAATTCTTTCACCTTGTCTTATGTTCCAAAAATTATTTAGTTATCGCAAATTGAGTGGTACTCTTGTTTTTACAGAATGTAGAAGTGAAGTTCAGTGATGAAGAAAAACTTGAGTACTCTAAGCACATTCTACGAGCACTTTTGCCTGCTTTGGAACAATTTAATACAGAGCAAATGATCGAAAAGGAGATTGAGTGCCAGATTCAAGGTATTAAATCTCTCAATTTGATGCTAGAAGGTTATATATTTTTAAAGAGGTGGTCTCATTTAATAGGTTATCACATGCTATTGATAACCCAGATTAATGATATGAGTGAAGTGTAATTTGACAAATGCTGGCATCATTTGGTGAAGCCAAAAAGTTCTAAGTTGACTTGTGTTTACTTTTGCTTTTCCAATTAAATGAGGCCGTGACATGGGCATTTTATTGAAGAACAAAAGGTTTCTCTTGTAATTATCCTTTCTTTAAGTAAAATAGGTGTCTCCTGAATATCTTTTGTCAGGAACAAAAGTAGGCCATTTCTACCGATAAAGTTTCATTCTTATTCAAAGGAATGATATACAACTAAGAATCTATGAGTTTTGCAGCTGAAATTCTTCGAAAAAGGATTGTTTCAGTGAGTACTGTTTTTCTTTTTGGGGCAGGATTGCCAGATTCAGAGGTTAATATACGCAAAGCAAAATACGAGAAGGATGAACGCATTTATTGGTGAGCTTTCACAGTTATCTTAGACTGCAATTCGTCGATGAGTTTACAGAATAATGAATATCACCTGTTATTTGCAGCAACTATTGCAGTGCTTCGATTGTTGATTTACATCGGAGTTGTTCTAGCTGTTCCTATGAACTTTGCCTAACTTGTTGCAAAGAACTAAGGAATGGAAACCTTCAAGCAGATGCATCCGAAGTGAAGGTGCAATATATTGACAATGGACCAGGTTATTTGCATGGTAAACATTGTAGCATAACTCCAGCTGAGAATGGAACTTGCACTGAAACTACTGAATTTAAATTAAGGGATCAGACCAAAGTGGCAGTGGCATCTAACTGGAAACCCAAGGAAAATGGTGCCATTCCTTGCCCTCCAAAAGATATGGGAGGTTGTAGTAAAGGAACCTTAAATTTGAGATGTATATTTTCGGAGAATTGGATATCACAGCTGTTACTGAGAGCTAAAGAAATAGCACAAAAATGTAAAGTTAAGGAAGCGCATAATGATTCAGAACTTCACTGCTCCTGTCCAAAATCTAAGGGTGCAAATGATACTTCCGACGGCAAGCTACGTAAGGCAGCTGCTAGAGAAAATTCTGATGATAACTATGTATTATGTCCAGCAGTTGGGGATGCTCGGCATGTGAACTTGAAGCATTTTCAGTACCATTTGTTCAAGGGTGAACCGGTAATTGTAACTAACGTACTTGATAATGCATTGGGATTGAGCTGGGAACCGATGGTTATGTGGCGTGCTT
This sequence comes from Nicotiana obtusifolia, assembly GCA_002018475.1. NCBI lineage: Eukaryota > Viridiplantae > Streptophyta > Magnoliopsida > Solanales > Solanaceae > Nicotiana > Nicotiana obtusifolia. The sequence goes on from MCJB01016547.1 coordinate 35,598, forward strand.
GTCGACAATCAAAGAAGGCTACTGATGTTTTAAATTGCTTAAATTGGTGTGAGGTTTGTCCAGTCATCTATTCTAGAACTGTGAAACATAAGCTAATGTCATTGCATCTTATGCTATGCCTGAATATCCTAATGCCGCATGACTGGGAAAGCCTACATATTTCTCCATTCTGGTATTGGTCTAGGCTTTGCTGTGTAGTTCAATGTCTTCACAGAACACAATCCTGACACTAATATAGCTTAAAATTGTCACAAGTCATGATTGGGATCTTATTAGTTGTGCTATTTCTTGACTCTTTTATCTTCTTTAGTAAGTGTTATTTGATCTGGTTCCAAAACTTGATCTCTATATTATTTTTGTCAGCTTTATGACTTGTTCATTACATTGTGTAAGAGTGAAGTGGCCAAATTGACGAACTTTTACAAACTGGGTCTAGAACATTTTAATCCCAAGAGGACAATGTTTAGATCCAAAACTTGAACTAGGTCTGACTGGATTTACAAGTAACCTCAACATATGTTTTGGTTACTTCTCTGCACGAATTTGTGGTTTAATGGAAACACGTCAACAACCAAGGTAACTTATTCCACATATTAAGCTATAAAACATCACCACTCTTATAAATAATCACGGTGATGCATCTTACATTAGTTTGCATGGTTGGTAGCTCCTGTTTCTTGGCATGTCGCTTTCTGTTAAGTCTGTTTTAGCTCCAGTGCATTGTCTCATTTACAAATCCTAAGTGATATGTATTAAGAAATTAACTATTTGATCATGTGTAAACATGCTTTGTCCTAATCGGAAATAATTGAGGAATATGTTCTGATACATTATATTTTCTATGTTCTTACCTCAAATTGCTTTATCTTGAATACACGCAGTTGGAGATGAATATTCACCAGTTTTTCAAAGGGTACACGGAGGGTCGCTTTGACAGTTATAGGTGGCCTCAACTCTTAAAGTTGGATGACTGGCCGCCGTCAGGTCTATTTGATGAGCGGTTGCCGCGTCATGGTGCCGAATTTTTTAGTTGTTTACCTTTTAAGGAGTATACACATCCTCAATATGGCTATCTCAATCTCGCCCTAATACTTCCTGATAACTGTTTGAAGCCAGATTTGGGGCCTAAGGCATACATTGCTTATGGTTTTCCCATGGAGCTTGGACGTGGAGACTCAGTCACCAAACTACACTATGTTGTGTCTGATACGGTATGTTTAGATCCTACAAATATAGTATAACAAGCTACTGGTACTGTTGATATCTGGAGACCCTGGAAATATTAATATGCACTCTAATGTTTTCGGGGCATTTCTGAAGAAGTTATATGAGAAACTTACAACAAAGCCATATCCGTGCTTTTATTTTTCTTTTAAATTATGTTTTAAACTTTTAGGTGAATGTCTTGATGCACACTCAAGCAATGATCCCAACAGTTGAACAGCTCTCGGCCATAGAGATCTTGAAGCAGAATCACAAAGCGCAGGATCAGAGAGAATTTGTAACTGGTGCTATTAAGGATTTTGTTCCTAATTTAAATGGAAAATCTGACTTGGAGGGTCTGAACTTTTCTCAGGATAAGCAGAACTATGATAGTTTGAAAGTTGAGAATAGTAATAAAGCTGAGAATATGAAGTATAGCCAGCAAGGTTTGAAAGTTGAGAATAGTAATAAAGGTGAGAATAAGAAGAATAGCCAGCAAGGTGTAAAAGCAGAATGTGGAACAAATACAATAGGAGAAAAGTACCAATACGGAGAAGATAGTACTATTTTTGGGCAGAACAGGTCTAAAGGATTTGAAGAGGAAAATGGTGGTGGTGCTCTATGGGATGTCTTTAGGAGGCAAGATGTTCCTAAACTGGAGGAATATCTAACAAATCACTTCAGGGAATTTAGGCATATATATGGCTCACTGTTGCCGAAGGTAAAGTTAAGTGGGCAATGCACTAGTCCTATTATGTGTAGTGGGAATGATGTTGAGGGTCCTTGCCATGCCCTAGTCTTACTATGTGTTTTGTTTAATGTTGAATTGTGCGACAATCTCATCTGAAAATTTAAGCTTTTAGAGAGAGCATACTAGTATACTTAACTATGTTATGTCTCGAACATGCCCCCCAAACGTGTGAGCCTGTTTTGTTTTCATGGACCAAATGCATGAAAATATTTTCTGATTTTTGGGTGGCAGTGAGGTTTGAACCTATGCCCATTCTCCGCTTTGAATTATCATGTTAAAGTGTGTGACTATCTTATCTAACGGTTTAAGTTTTAGAGAGAGAAAACTATTAATCACTTAATTGCACACTACCCTCCTCAGACCCCACGTGTGGGATTATACTGGGTTGTTGTTGTTGTAAAACTAATAATGTTTGCCAAAAAATCCTTGTTTTGTGAGTTCTGCTGTGGTTCTTCCCGTCCTCCCTATATAAAGAGATAATGTATTTTTCCTTTTCTACCATGTCTCAGTTTGAAATCGAGTACCTGTCTTATTCTTATTGTTCCATTACAGGTTATTCATCCCATTCATGATAAAACGTTCTACTTGAGCACAGAGCATAAAAGGAGGCTAAAGGAAGAATATGGTCATATTATTCTCCTATTAATTGCCATTTCTTTGCATACCTCATATAGAAAGCAGTTTCTGACTATGTTGCTCGGACTCTCCAAAAATTTCGCCGTGTGCGCGTCGTATCCTTCAAAAGTAGTGCATTTTTAGAGGATCAGACACGGGTACGACAACATTTTGGAGAGTCGGCGCAACATAGGTCACTGCCACTGCATCTTGTGTTCACTGTGCTTTCATGCTTTTCTTTTGCAGGCATTGAACCATGGACTTTTGTTCAAAAATTAGGTGAAGCTGTTTTTATTCCTGCTGGATGCCCTCATCAAATCAGAAATTTAAAGGTATATAGTTGGTTAATCTCTCTCTATCCCATGTCATCATGTCGGCCTTATAGATGGCAAATTTTTGTAGTATTAGGGAAGTCCAGTAGCGCATAGAATCGTCATTTTCTTTTATTTGTTTTCTTTTTCAACCAAGTCTTCGTTTAGATTCTTGTCATAGTCTGTAATATCGCGTTAAAGAATCCTCTATCCTGTACAGCTTCCTGAATGGCTCTTTCCCTACTGCTTTATTCAATTTGAGGGAAGGATAAAAAAGAAATTGAGTATTTCCAGCTTGAGTGTCTAAAAAGATAGATTTGTATCTGATAAGCTCTGAATGCGTAAACATCTGTCCGTTATTTTGTTTGTCTCTCTTGATCAGAAGTTATTTTCAGCAGTTTTAAGGAAGGATGTAAAAATCAAGATTCTGGGATGAATTGAAGCCCAAAAAGGTTTATCAATCATCAAACGTTTAAATAGATAACTATGTCCTGATTTTCTCAAAGTACAGATCATTGGTAGGTAAGTTCTTATGGATGTATCTTCCTGCACTGATATGGTTTACAATTGATGGATCTTAACCTAGTCAACCACATGTCTAGTACTTGTATATTTTCAGCTCAATGACTTCTGGCAGTTCATCTTTCACAGTCCTGCATCAACGTCGCTGTTGATTTTGTATCACCTGAAAATGTGAATGAGTGCATCCGTTTAACTGAGGAATTTCGGAAGCTTCCGAGAAACCATGACGCTAGGGAAGATAAGTTGGAGGTATATGGATCCTCATATCTTCTTATTTATTTATTTTGGGATAAGAAATGCTCTTGTCATGTTTCTGCCCTTTCAACCATATAACATGTCATAACCTTTTCTGGTAATGTCGCAACCAAGTGTTTAAACAGTTCCACCATCTATACAGCCTTTCACATAGGAGTCATTAGTTAGATCCTCTGTTAAACTCCTAGTAATTACTTCCATTATGTAGTTATGTTTAAGATTGCATGTCCCTGTTACACGTTGCCAGCTTTAAAGTATGCACTACATTTATGTTAAAACGTTATCACTTTGAAAATTGGTACACCTTTTATTTGATTTCATCTGTGATGTTGAGTTTCTCTCCGAAACAAGTTTGTGCATGTGTAAAGATTACTAAAATCTGCTTGTGCGGCTTCAGGTAAAGAAAATAATTGTTCATGCGATGAGCCAAGCACTGGATCATTTGGAAAAGACACTGTAAGATTGCTTTTCCTTGTTTTCATGAAGTTATGCTCTTGTTATTGTTTAAACATGAAATTTAGATATTTTGAATTTTTTTTTGACTCATATAGCTTCTTTTTCCTCCTATGCGCTCCATAAGTCTTTTGCATTCAGTTCTTATTCTGTATATGCTTAAAGCATAATTTCATTTCTAATATTGTTAGCCATGGAGCTTTTATCATCTGGTGTTTCCAGTCTTGACACGCTTATTTGTATCCCTTCTATTATCACCAACTCAGACAGTGGATCTTATGTCGAAACACAACCATTTAAAGACAAAAGGTTTAGATGCTAGTGGTGTCGTTGCGGCATAATGCATTTGAGGGAAAAAAAGTTGGAACTCTCCTTTGTGAATCTCGAAGGATAAATACCTGTTATTTGCTCCTAAGTGGGAAACCACAGTGGTGACTTCTGTTCCTTCTGGCTCTCTTGAGCATGCTAAGTATCTTTGTTTATGTATACTTCCATTTTCTTGTTTCTTTTTCTTCGTTGGATGCAAGTAGGGACACAGAAGCAGGCACTGCTGCAGGATTATCCTCATCAAGTCCGATAAGCAAAAGTATAAATGTGAGCCAAAGTCCGAACATCTTTTGTTTCTAAGTCAAACTTCATTATTTGGCTTTTTTACATATCCTCTTTTCTAGGCTATGACAGAGCCAAGTATGCCAAAATCTTCCTCCGTTATGGAGGATTTATCCAGTAGCAAGGCTGCCAAAAGAGAAGCATATACAACAAGTGAGGATGAGAAACCAAGAACTGCTGAAGTTAATATACCTTCTCCGCTTCCAGTTCTTGTTCATTCGTCTTCAGCGAACAAGATTTACTCAATTGATAACTGATATCTTCTCTGGTTTAGCTTTTCCTTGTTACTACTGTATGGATTTATAAAATATGCTTTTATTGGCAGGCCCAAGAAAGTACATCAGTTCAAAGACAAAACTTAAAGCAGTCCATCAATATAGAAGATGTGGAATCAACTTTCCACACGGTTCAGTCATTCTTGAAGTCTTTACCCGAGCAGTATTCCAGTCAACAATCAGGCCTCCAGAGCAACACTGATTCAAACCAAACACTTGCAAAGGTAATATTTGAATGCTCAATCAGAATGTCTTTGGAGGCATTGGCTGATCCAATGCATGAAAAAGAAATGTATGGTGCAATTGCTGCTTTAAATGAAAATCCCTCATCGTTTAATGACGAACAAGCCAAGCAATTGGTAAAACTTAAGTATGAATTCCCTTTCATGCTTAAGAAATGGAGGGACTTGGCACAAGCTGAATCAAGTTACCAGGAATTCTTGACCAACTTTGAAGAGGATCGGAAAAACTTGGATAATTGGATTAGATCAGAAGCAAGGTTGAAGTCGGAATATGTGAAAAAGGAGGAACAAGCGAGAGATTTAGAAGCAGCCCTCCAAACTATAAAAACCAGGCAGAAAGAAATCATGAACGAAAGACAAGAAGCTTCTCAAGAAGCTCAAAGAATCATGTTGTTAGCTCAAGAAAAAGCTGGCAAGATAGAGAGCACTAGAACTGAATTGGTAGCAACAAAGACGCAAATGGATGGCTTGCAAAAAAATTGGTCCAACTTTCAGTCTTCATTCCCATAGGTGTTACTTTTACGCCCTTCTATGGTCACAAATTACAATTATTTAATTTTCTTGATTTTACGCCTTCGGATAAGCCTATTATGGCTCCTAGAAATACATTTTGGAAGGTGGAGTTAAGTCCATGTATTTGAACTGAAAGCTCTTGAACAAAGTTACTAAGTAGACCAAAATGCTCTTATAATGAAAAGATAAATCTCAGCATACACAAACATCAACAAGAGATACAAAAAAGAAAAGAAAAGAAAGGAGTTCATATAAATTAAGATGACAATATGTTTCATAGATCTCAAAACTCGTTCAGTACATTGTGAGGGAAAATAAGCCTTGATGGCACTCATGACTCCAAAACATTGAGTTATGCTCATCGTTCATACTATAAAACGAGTAATTTGTAGATGGACTAAAAGCAAGTAAAGAAGAACCGAAGAGTAACTAGCTCAGTGTAGTTAAAAACACATGTAAACCTGAAGCTAGGTGCAGTGTAGGATGGATGTTTTGTCTTCAATCAGGTGACATTTTGGTGCAAGCACCAACGCGCTCAAGTGTGCACTACATGATGAATATAATGGAAACAGGATTTGTTAGTAAGAAGACAATATGAATGAATACAGTAGTTATAAATTTTAGGAAGAGACTTATTTAGTATAAGAAAATAATCACTGAATCTGACTGAGGTAAGACATTCAATGATTTGAAATAGAAATTAAAAATTGCATTGAGTCTAGAAATCAGCTCTGTAAGAGCCCATCTTTTAAGATCTAAAACATTCTAAATGACATCAGAACCCAAACGTCCAGCTTAAGTACTGGACAAAGGATTCTGATTTTTGAGAATACCAAAGAGAGAGAATCCAGTGAATGCGACCTACTGCCAACATCATCAAGGCATGGTTGCACTTCATGCTCAACAACAGGAGCGCAAGAGCAATAAACTATACGAGCACGGGGCTAGGGGTTCCCGCCAAACATCATGACAAGAGAGCATTGGATGCCAATGGAAGGTCCCAAGTGAAGACTAAGTCTGTTTGAGGAAGCAATTGGAGATGGCAGAATTTGCAAAGGTTGTGCGACCGCACAATAGGAAACCAACCTCACAGCTATTCAGAATTCAGGATGTGCAGGATTCGTGAAGGTTGTAAGATGACCGCACACTGTGCCCACAACCGCATGCACCAGGGTCCGGATTTAGGAGTTCATTGGACCGGATATTTAATTTCTGAAGGTTGTATGACCGCACACAATGCCCTCAACCACACGCACCAGGGTCCGGATTTAGGAGTTCATTGGACAGGATATTTAATTTCTGAAGGTTGTATGACCGCACACAATACCCTCAACCACACGCACCAGGGTCTGGATTTAGGAGTTTATTGGACCGGATATTTAATCTCTATAAATAGATGTTTACAGCTTAAAAAGGAGACAATTAAATGTTATTAATGAATGTTATATTGAGCCCTGAAGCTTTACCAAGAAATATCACCTAGTAAGTTGAAAGACCATCACGTCCCCGTGGAAGTGGGGAGGACTTGGAGTGAAAGTCCTTCTATAGGGATAGAGGAACATGCTTTTTAGAGGAGGTGTATTATGAACGGATGGGAAAAAGAGTTCCATGGCCAAATTATATATATCAAGGTGGGTGATGGAAACAGAATTAGCTTTTGGTGAGTGGTGACACAAGTGATGCGGAGAGGACATTTTGAGAATTGTCTTTCCAATTTATACAGAATTATTTCTAGCCAAAAAGAATTGACAATGCAACAGACTCATAAGGAAGACGTGATTTGGGACAAGATTTGGAGATGGGTAAACTCCAAAGTATAGTAGAATTTCTCTACAAACAGAACACATCGCATGCCATGCATGATAAGTGGAGATGAGAGACGGGCAAAGATGGACAGTTCTCAATACTATCATATAACCAGAAACTTTTGGTGATGGATGAAGCGGAGGCTCTCCAATTTTGCTTACACAAAGAGAGTAGTGCCTGTGCATATACATATCTACTTGTGCATTTACATACACTAGTCTTGGTGTAGGCAGAGTACCTTATATCCAAAAAAAAAAAAATGTAAAAATAATAAAATGATACTCAAAAGATGTATTTGGCCAAAATACATTTTGGTCTTGCGGCCAAACTTTGGCTTCATCATTACATTCTTTTAAAACCTTTAGAAGAATGAATTATGCCATCTTTTTTTTTTTCTTTCCGAAAGCTGTTTAATCTGCTGCAACCTTGTCCTATCTTTATTTATAGCTTTCACTGTCTGTTATTTGATTTACTTAGGTAGATGACTTTGCATATTTGGAGGAATTCTACTCATATATTTTCCCCCCATTTTATATTACCTGAATCGACTATTCCAAAATGTAACACAAAATGGTCTAAATTAATTATCATAGTTGAGATTGGCAAAATAAATAAAGTATTATTTATTTATTGGGTTTTCTTCTTAAATAGTTGGACTTTGCTATTGTAGTATTCATGTATTAGGTTTTCTTCTTAAATTAGGTGAAGATTAGCCCCTGCTGAGCAAGGGCCTAATTTCTAATGGAGAAATTAACATATATTGATTTAATTAATGATTTCACTTTATTCTTTTATGAATTTAGGTATGAATAGTATGTTGAGTCATATAGTATATGATTTTATAAAGCAATATCAATATTATTAAAAAAGATGCTTTGAGAATATAATATGAAAAAATAAAATACAAATTTCTGTGGATCATCATATCATCACTTGTTTGTCGATGTCAAGATGATTAGATATTGTCTGAACGTGAGAAGATAAGCAAATAAAATTTAATTAGATACATGCAATTTTTTAATCTTATTTTAATTTTATGAGGTACAAATATGTAATGAAGCTTATCTCACATAATATTTATAGACGATATTCCTAGTTCTTTTTATCCGTTTCGATTGCTCTGTCATGACCATAACTCATATTGTCAACGTGATATCTCTCTTGAAAGTATACTGTGGAGTTGGCCATGTGAGAAAATAACACTAGCTGTCTTCTCAAATCTATTGGCCTCTATAAATTCTTCCATAGCACTACGAATCAATCTGAACATATCAGCTCAAACAAACAAATATTTATTTAAAATTTTATCTGTCTATTGTCACGTCCTTAGTCTTCAATTATGCGCATGTGCGGCACATGATAATTTGCTCATGATCTTGTGCAACTCGTTCACGATCTTGTTATACTAAAGATCGCTAAAAGAGTGTTGGAACACAGGAGAATTGCCAAAGAAAGCTTTTGTATTAGAGAGAACTTGATTGTTTTGCTTGGTGAATTACAAATGAATGACTCTCTTTATATACTAGTGTCTGATTACGCCCAACTCTAGTCCTAAAAGGATAAGCAGTCGTTGCAAATATAAATCCGATTTAAAAGTCCGGAGTCGAATCCCACAGGGAACTAAGGTTTAGCTACAACTATTCAATATTTGCTACGAATTACAAGTTCAAATAATTTTCTAGCTGTAAAGATTGTAATTTTTAGCTTAAACAAATTAATTAACAAATACTAAAAGCAGTAAAATTATCAATTAAGAGGATTAAGGGTTGGAGAGAAGATTAAGGAGGCCTAGAGTTATGATTTCCCCAATTGTCGGAATCCTTCCTGCTACGTCTCCTATAATTTCGCCTAAGTATTCTCTATCAATCGTGAGTACTTCGGGTGTCGTAATTCTCTTCCAAGCAACTACCACAATTTACTAGAAGTATTCTTCCGAACTACACTAGCTGGCACTAATTCACCGCTCACTAAGATCGCACCAATATTTCGTTATTCCTAATCCCACCTTTAAATCCTCCGTATTGATTCCTCATAGAAGTTAGGAGAGATGTTGTTCAACAACTACCTAAATATGTACTCTTTACCAAGAAATACATAATAAATAGGCGCAATTAATTGAGAGCTCTTCAATCAACTGAAATAAGAACGTAGTTAAACAAGTAAAGAAATTCAAAAGCTCAATTATATAAAAACGTAACAAGAATTCAACCTTCAAACGGTTCCATCAAAACCCTAGATAAGAAATTAGCTATTCATGATAGTATTTAAAGATATAACACTAGAATTCATAACAATGAAAAAATAGGAAGAAAGAGGAAAAAATGTGACGTTGAATCCTTCTCCTTGCTCCAAGCGTGTTCTTGCCTCCCCAAAATCTTCTCTCTCTCTCCTAAGTAGTGTCTCTTCCTCCAAAATTGTGTAAAAATCATGTTTAGCATGTATTTATATGACCTAGGTAAGGTGGAGGGCCGTCCAATACAATCCAATCTAGGATATGAGAGCTGGAATCCGCGTCCGCCTTCGTGCGTCGCGCGCCCATGGACGCGGACTCAGCTTTTGCAATTTTCTAGTTCGCGAAGCGATCCTTGCCTTCGCTTCACTTTGTTGTTTTATGCCTTCAGTTTTCTCCTTTTTCGCGTCCGTTTTCGTGCCACGCACGAGATTAGACGAGCTCCCAATCCTTTCCATCTCTTCCTTTTTGTGTCAAATTGTCATCCAAACTCGTTGCTACACATAAGAAACACATAATGAGCATATTTCACTTCAAAAATCACGTAATCTCCTGCGACTCATACAAGAATTAATATGATATACTCAAAAATATGCACTTTTTATTATTTATCACCACCCCAAACTTAAACTATTGTTCGTCCTCGAGCAACTGAAAATTAAGCACGTCGGCAAATACACTTTTCAAAACATACTCGAGCATCCTACCAATGATAATGGTTTATATCAATGCTTAGAACCTAGCATAAGCACTATTTATACATTTCCTCAAGGTTTAAAATGATGCCAAGACTATTTAAAACATTTGTGCGAACATCCTAGCCTCAAAAGATGACTCCAGTATATTCCTCTTTGTGACTTGCTTCTTGTGAAAACTAAAGATACGAGTTCCTTATCGATCCGTTGTAAAGCATGTGCCTTCACCAACAAAACAAAGAGAGTAATCAGTCCGCACACTCAAATATGAATTCAAGTATAATTTAAGAACTCACATAATGAAAGAATTCACTCACTCTCGCAAAGAAACTCATGTGTCCCCAAAGCTCGTACCATAGGCTTGCCCATAATGTAAGTCTCTACTAATTTATGCTTGCAAAGTCTTGGATCAATTAGGTCTCATGGGTTGCAATGTACGCTAAGGGACGGGCAGGAAAGATATGGATAATAGTGACTAACCCTCCTAAGCACTTGTAATACAATACACTTTAACTTGTAAGCACATCCTATGCATGATCACTCAACATATTGCTACGAAACTGTAAATAGCGTAACCCATTGACTTTAAGCACATCTACACAAGCACTAGCACATATGAAAGTGAATCGGAGGGATTTTTTTATTTTGTATTTTCTTTTTCTTTCTTTCTTTTTTTTTCAAAATCTTTCAACACCCTCCATAAATTGGTATTTCTAGCTAGTGGCTCTCTCAATACACACATGCACCTTTTGGCCTTTCTTTTATTCTACTCAAAAACTACCCAATCTCTTATCCTTCTCTTCTAGCGACTTAAGTGCTTTTGAAGGTAAAGGTTCAACAAGATTTAATTAAGAATAAAAAGGAGTCTCCTTGTAATGTGGGTACCAAAGAAAAGTTTTACAGGCTCAAATGGGCTAACAAAGAATAATTTTTATCACTGGTAGGCAAATAAACTGAAGGGTCAATCAAAGAAACGCCTATATCATTTCCTAAACTCGCAAGACTTAATCATTTTGCTTCGACTCACACACGGGGCAAGTTCTAGACTAACAAGGGATGTCACAGAGTACAACCAAAATCTCACCTCACAATGTACATGACTTACTCAGGACGGCTCAGACCCGACTCTCAAGCTAAAGCAACTAGCACAGTCATCGTATAATCCAAATACTAGGAAGTAACAACAGGAGTCAATAGACGAGCCCAATCGTCAAAAGAAACACATATACTCTCAAGGCATATAGTTACAAGAATAAAGAAGAAAGTACTCAGTGCAAATGCTCCAGCTCTAAGTCCCAACATAAAAACATGTCAAAAATGCACTCTTAACATCCATTTGGAACAGTTTGAAGTCCATATGAAGTGCAAAAGCAATGAGAATTTTGATGGCTTCCATTCTTGCAACTGGAGCAAAAGCTTCATCATAATCAATTCCTTTTTCTTGATTATAGCCTTAGACCACCAGCTTGGTTTTATTTCTTGTTGTATTGCCTAACTCATCAAGCTTGTTTCTGAACACCCACCTAGTCCCAATAACTATTCTATCTGAGGGTCGAGGAACCATGTGCCACACGTTGTTCCTCTCAAATTGATGGAGCTCCTCTTGCATAGCAGCAATCCAGTCAGTATATTTCAATACTTTCTTAATATTTTTTGGCTCAATTTTAGATAGGATACCTGAGAAAGCAAACATGCTTGTTGTCTTTAGATCTAGTCTGAATCCCTGAATCCAAAGGAGTGATTATATTTTGGAGAGGATGTGAGCTTTTGTGTGTCCAGCTAGACACCTGGGTTTCAAAATGTGAGGGACTAGGTTCTGTCAAGTAAGACCTATCATTGGCATCGATGGAAGTGTGAGTAACACTTCTTTGATCTGCATCAGGAGTGCCTGATACAGCATCAACAACTCTATTGTCAACTTTAATTGTTGTGGTAGAGGGACCAGGTTCCTCTAAATCAGCTGGAAGTCTTGCTGCATCTTCTTCACTAGATTCCTTGACTTGACTCATTAGACCTGCCTTCCCATTTTCCATATCAATAACCTCTCCAGGGACCTTTGAATAATATCCATCTTGATCATCCTTATCATGTGAATCTTTCCCACTTGAGTGGTGAGATTCATCAAAGATTACATGTCTACTTTCCTCTACACATTGAGTCCTTTTGTTGTAGGCCTTGTATGCTTTGCTTTGTGAAGAGTAGCCAACAAAGATTCCTTCATCACTTTTAGCATCAAATTTTCCCAACGCTTACTTACCATTATTGAGAACAAAACATTTGCATCCAAATGCTCTCAAGTAAGTCAGCTTTCATTTTCTCCCATTAAGCAATCATACGGGGTCTTGTTAAGAAGGGACCTGATCATGCACATGTTAATCAGATAGCATGCAATGTTCACTTCTTCAGTCCAAAAACTCTTTGGTACACCATTGTCAATCAGCATCGTCCTTGCCATATCTTCAAGAGTTGTATTTTTTCTCTCCACAACACCATTTTGTTAGGGTGTTCTGGGAGCAGAAAAATTATGACTTATACCATTTTTAGCACATAATTCATCAAATTTTGCATTGTCTAACTCAATACCGTGATCATATCTAATTCTCACAATATTATGGCTCATCTTCACTTGAATCTGCTTCACAAAAGCAGCAAAGACTGGAAAGGTTTCATCCTTGGTTTTGAGAAATAAGTTCCATGTGAATCTGGAATAGTCATTCAATGACGAAGATGTACTTCTTTCCTCCTCTGTTGGGCATCGTCATAGGTCCACAAAGATCTATATGAAGAAGATCCAGTGGCCTTGAGCTGATCACTTCCTTCTTTGGCTTGAACGAAGATCTGACTTGCTTCCCTTTCAAACATGCATCACACACCTTGTGATCTTTGAACTTGGACTTCGGCAACCCATGAACCAGGTCCTTCTTGATCAGCTTGTTCAATAGAGTAAAGCTTGCATATCCCAATATGTTGTGCCATAGTTCAACATCATCATCAACGGCACTCAGACATGTAAGATCACCACCATTCAGAGAATCAAAGTCAGCAACATAGATGTTCTTAAATCGTTTTGCAATCAGAACCACTTCACCAATTATAAGATTGGTGACAATGCAAGACTTTGACAAGAACTCCACTTTGTTTCCTTTGTCGCAGATTTGAGAGACACTCAGCATGCTATATTTCAAGCCATTCACATAATACACATTTTCAACTGAGTGAGTGAGTGTTTTCCCAATATTTCCAACTCTCAGAATGTATTCCTTTTTGCCATTTCCAAAGGACACACTCCTACCTTGAAGGGCCTTAAGTGAAAGGAAATCATCCATTCTTCCAGTTATGTGTGTGGAGTAGCCACTGTCCATGTACCATTTTTGACTGCTTCCTTTCACTATTGCCTACACAAGAGTCTCAAAGATTAGACTTAGGAACCCAAACAAGTTTGGGTCCCTTGTAATGAGGGAAAGGGCGAACGTGACTTGTTTTTGTCCATGCAGGCATCACACATTTCTTTTTAAGAAAATAAGGTTCCTTAGTAATAGATACTTTTTCAACAAAAAGTATACATGGAAAGCTTGCTTTACATGAATCTTTGTAATGGCCGGTCTTACCACAGCGAGTGCAAAGCCAGTTATCAGGCATAGTAACATACTTGCTATGTGGTTTATAAGGAGCCTTTTCTTTGTGGAACCCGATTCCTTGCATGTTCCCCCCATTACTTTTATACATGGCAGTGATTGTGTCAGAGGACCAGGTCCATTTCAGAGATTTATCTAGATCATTTTTACCCCTGCTTAAATCTTTCTGAAGTTGTCTATTTCTTTCAAGTTCAGTACAAATACTCAATTTTACCTTTTAAGGTGTGCCTCACTTGCCACTTCCTTTGCTTTTGAGGAGTTCATGCATTTTTCCATTGAATTATTAAAGAGAATATTATCTTTATTTAACTACTTTACTGTTTCCTTCAAATCAACAACTACGACCATCAAATCATCTCTCTCATGTTCTATCTCTCCGATTTCCTCAATTAAAATATTTTTATCATTAATGAGATTGTGGTAAGCATCATTAAGACATTAGCTAAAGATACCAGCTTCTTTTGAGAATAAGACTTCAAATTTTTTTGAACGTCTAGAAAGTTTACCTCATCTTTATCATTATCTTCATCTTCATCCTCATCAGATTTTTCCATCAGGGCAAATATGAAATCATATTTTGTAGCTTTGCTTTCAAAGGCCATCATGGAGGTGTCTCCTTGTTCATTATCACCCTCCGATTCACTAGAGGAATCTCCCCAGGCAACAAGAGCTTGCTTCACAACATTGTCAGCGGCATCTCTTCTCTTGAACTTCCTGGTAGGGACCGGGTTCCTCTTAGTTGTCTTGTCCACATTGTGTTTGTAATAGTCCTACTTGTGAAGAGGGCAATCTTTGATGAAATGTCCCGGCTTTTCGCACTTGTGACAGCAATCATAACCTTTTGTGCTTTTGCTAGAGCTGCCTTTCTTAGGAATTCCTCTATTTCTACGAATCATTTTTTGAAATCTCCGTGTAAGATAGGCCATGTCAGCATCATCACCACTTGAGTTACTATTGTGTGTCATGAGAACCATGTTCTTCTCCTTTTTGAGTTCTCTTCTTTCATGATCTTTCTTCATTTTCATTTCATAAGTTTTCAGATTTCCAATGAGTTCATCAATCGTCAGCTTCTACAAATCTTTGGCTTCCATGATAGCATTGACTTTGCTTTACCAGGAACCAGGTAACATGCTGAACATTTTTCTTACTAGTTTGTTCCTTGGGATAATTTCTCCAAGGGAGTGAAGCTCATTGATGATGGAAGTAAAGCGAGTATGCATGTCCTGAATGGACTCATCCCCCTTCATCTTGAAGAGTTCATACTCAGTAGTAAGCATGTTGATTTTTGACTGCTTGACTTGAGTGGTTCCTCGTGAACAGGTTGGAGAGCCTCCCAGATCTCCTTGGCAGATTGATAAGCTGAGATGTAGTTGTACTCGTCTGGTCCAATGCCATAGACGAGGATCTTCTTCGCCCTGAAATTTTTCTCTATAGCCTTACGAGCAACATCATTATATTCCATCCTTATCTTTGGAACTGTGACTGTTGTCTCGCCAATGGTCTTCATAGGGACAAAGGTTCCATCACAGATAACATCCCAAATCTCTGAATCTTCTGCCATGATAAAATCATGCATTCTTGTCTTCCACCAGCCACAATATTGTCCATTGAATCTTGGTGGTCTGTAGGTTGATTATCCTTCTTCAAAATTTGGTGGAGCAACCATGTAGATCCTTTCTAGGTGTTAGCCTTATAGAAAGAACCTGCTCCGATACCAATTGAAGTAAACTAAGAGTCCACCAAACTGTATAGAGAACATGGTTCTCTATCAGTTCCCACAGAACACAATAGTAAGTAAATAACACAATGATATTTACGTGAAAAAATCCCAGCTCACGGGATTTAAAACTACAACCCACACTCGTAGGATTTCACCTTCACTAACTGAGCAAATTTAGATTACAATCTATTGTAATCTAGGAATTAAACTCTTAATCCTTCACCTACTTACAATAACTATATTTCAAGCCTCTTTATAATAACTTTATTACAAAGCTAACCACTTGACTAACTCTAGTCAAAAGAACCACACATTTTATGGTTTACAAGTGTCCTATGAGATGCTTCTAATTAAGCTGAGTAGGAGTTACAAGTGAATAACATGAACAAAGACACAACAATACTAATGAACACACGATGTAATCAATGTTGGTATCTGGTCCTTTATTATGTTGCTTGTTTTATCTTGAATGCCTTCAGGGGAATGAAGGAGGCTGCACACTTGAGAGTAAATGTTATTTAGGTTTTGTAAGTGTATGAAATTCCTTGCCTCATGTTGGTAATATATAAGTGAGGTCGTCAAAGTCGACGCAAGGGAGTGTCCGGTACACAACATGCTTCAACAGTGTTGTTGTACCGTTGCGTGTGCAGTCCATCAGCTTTAACATCTATTAGAGTTGACTTGTACTGTGACCGGAGAAACTGATCTCTATCTATTCCCTTATCTGATTTCATTGAGACTTGTGTCAAACATTTAACTTGTTGTTCTGACCGCAGTGGAGCTAATTGTATCGGTTCTCCATCTGGTTCTCATATGAAGTTTGTTAAATCATCAAAACAAAAAACACATAACTTATCAGCTAGGTTAGCAAATCACAAGAGTTATAGATCTGAACGGAAACTAAAAATTTGACTAAGAAATTCCCACAGACGGCGCCAAATGGTATAACCTAAAATTTAGATCTATGTTTTACACAATTAGATTTATAGAGAAAAGGGTTAATCTAAGTCAATATTAATATCCAAATGACATTTCTGGTATATTTGTGACGAAAATCATACGTGTGTTGTTAGATAGCAATATCTTAGAGCAATAATGGGGCAATAAATGATTTAAGAATGTGAAAGAAAGCAATAAATAATAATAAATGACATTTAAGTAAATAACAGAATAAGGTTCACCCCACAAGGGTGAGATTTCCCAATGATTCTTCTAACTATGATGGATAATGATAAGTCTTTTATTATTCTGATTCTTCTTGGATCGGGGGAGAAAAGATAGATAAAGAGGTATAAAGGCAAATTTTGTATGTATCTAATTAAGAGAGAATCTCCAGAGAATGTCAATGTTGTTCTTTAAAAAAGTGTTCAATACCCTTTCTAGGATTACACCTCTTCCTATTTATAAAGGTACACCGTACTCGGGCCATAAAAACCCTAGATAGTACAACATATAGGAGTATTCGCTAGAATATTCTCTAGGGAATCTAAATTTTTAAACTATCCGTTACTGCACCTCGAGGACAGGTGCTCGTCCTCGTCCTCGTCTTCTACCAAGCCACCTCGACCTCGACCTCGACCTCAACCTCGACCTCGACCTCTCGGTATGATGTAATGCCAATGTATAGCAGCCTTCAAAGACTATTATATCCATTCACTAGGTCAAAGTACATGATGTGAAGTTTTTTTCCCATATAGTTAGTCCCTCCGCTGGTCGAGGACGTCCTCGCGGGCTTAGTAAGTGGACAATAATGGTCATGGTCGTCGTGAGAGACGGGCGACATGGCGCTTTAAGAGTCACATATTTCAAACCCTTAATATTCCGGGTAACTTCTAGATTGATCCTGTCGTGGGAGGGATTTGACGTCATGACGTCATCCGTCATGATGACAACTGTTCCTGATATGTCGCATCAGTACACACGTGGCCTTTCCATTGGTTCTGTTGTTTCGATTCTGGTTGCAATTATGATGTGTCATTTCGAATTTGATGTTTCTCCTCTATAAATAGGGAGTGATTACCATTACCCAAACTTTCACTGTCATTTTTTGCTACTAATACTTTCTTTGCTTTCTTAGAGATTATTACTTTTTTTTTTCTTTTTTTCTTTTTTTTTTCTTAGAGATTATTACTCATCCTTGTTTCTCTCGCTTATCGTTTTTTGACACTTCCTATATTCTCTGCTTTCTTCTTCTAATATTCTCCAAACTCCATAATCATGTCGAATTTAACTTCTGGGGTCAATGAGGGGAATCAACCCGCTTCACTAGTTGTTGTGGTCCCTATTCATGGAGGAGACGCCATTTACACTGTTAAAGAGGAGGTTCTCCCTTCAGTAGAGGATATTATCGCCACAGACGGCGCCAAACTGTATGACCCAAAATTTAGATCTAAGTTTTATACAATTAGATTTATACATAAAAAGAATTAATCTAAGTCAATATTAATATCCAAATGACGGATCTGGTATATTTGTGACGAAAACCGCACGTGTGCTGTTAGGTAGCAATATCTTAGAGCAATAATGGGGCAATAAATTATTTAAGAATGTGAAAGAAAGCAATAAATGATAGGAAATGACATTCAAGTAAATAATAGAATAAGGTTCATGCGACAAGGGTGAGATTTCCAAATGATTCTTCTGACTATGATGGATAATGATAAGTCTTTAATATTTCCAATTCTTCTTGGATCGGGGGAGAAAAGATGGATAAAGAGGTATACAGGTATGTATATGATAAAAAGAGAATCTTCAGAGAATGTCAATATTGTTCTTTACAAAAATGTTCAATACCCTTTCTAGAATTATATCTCTTCCTATTTATAAGGGTACATGGGCCACAAAACCCTAGATAGTACAACAGAGAGGAATATTCGCTAGAATATTTTCTAGTAAATCAAAATTTTTAAACTATCCCTTACTGCACACCGAGGACAGGTGCTCGTCCTTGGCCTCATCTTCTACCAAGCCACCTTAACCTCGACCTCTCGATATGATGTAATACCAATGTATAGCAGTCTTCAAATGCCATTATATCCATTGAGCAGGTCAAAATACGTGAGGTGAAGTTTGTTGCCCATACAAGAACCAAAATTTTCAGTAAAATAGTTTAAAATACAAAGAACTGATCGCACGAAGGAGTTTCATATATATAGTTGTATACGGTAGAAATCGAGCTCGCCTATTGCATGACCGGGGGGGAGGGGGGTAAAACATAATGGATTGAAGATTGACCCTGGGTTCCATCGAACCTAGGTACGAGGTTAGAACATGCGCCTTCAAAGATTATCAAATCCGTAACTTCAGAACTGACTTCGACACCGAATCAGCTCGAGAAAACATCATCGAACCAAAATAACGGAAGGCCAAAATATCCGTAACCGGTCGCACATCACGGCGGGAATCTCGGCACGTATCAATGAAATCGACTAATTAGCAAATCATGAGATTTTTTTACCTTATATAGAGTTGTGCCTAAGTAGGACTCCCCTACTATATAAAGAGGGTCAGATTATTTCTAAAACACCTTGTAAATCGCATCCCAAAACAATGAACTATCATTTATAATTATTATTATTATTATTATTATTATCTCATTATTATGTTCCGGCATCAATTGTAGCATTTTCGACTCGAGGGTGATCAACCTTCAAGGCCAAGATTGTTCAGCTTGTGTAGTTTGCTTTTACTTTTCTTATCATTAATTTCAATCTTAATCTGATTTCCCATTTCGTATAAGTTAGATAACGTATCCTTAAAATCACGTATTGTTATCCGATTTTGAGGGTAAATAATAATAATTTTGACCTGATATAATTTTTGGTATAGGGGTATCTATAAAAATAACTTAAAGATCGACTCGATTGGGTTTGGTTGGGATCGGTTTTAATAAAAAATTTGACACCCCACTCCAGGCATTCCATTTTTCTTCTCATTTATTCTTTATTTTTGTTTGTTTATTTACTTAATACTTCACTTATCTGTTTCTTTTTTTAAATCTATTCTGTCGTTATATTGAGGTTCATAGGGGAGCAGGTGCCCTGTATCATATTGCCGTGTGAGTATGTTATATTGTCTTCTTGTCAAATAATTTCTGTTTTATATAAATTAAAAACAGAGTTTATTAGAGGATTAGTTGTTATGGGCCGAACCGGACCTCTATGGTTAAGACAGTTGCAAGATTCTGACAATATTCTTTTTGGTATTCAATTATTTTATGTTAAAGAATCAGCAGCTTCACACGTAAACAATCCTTCCTTTTATTGTCCTCCTGATTGGACTTTATGTTTAAAAAAAAAAAAAAAAAACAAGGAATCAAGGTTAGGTTGGAGTGTGGTCCGTTATTAGAGATTTTCACCCTTAATCACAAATTAGAGATTTAAGTTCGAATTGTGAGAATAGATAACATTTTGATAAAAAGTGTGTTGAATACCTAAAGCACAAAAAGATGAAAATAAAAGCTTATGTCCAGATGGTTGGATTACATGTTATGTTAGAGGGTAAAAAGCAATTAGTTTTCTTTTTTTTTAATGTTAAACATATAAGTTATAGCCCACAGTGGAACGGATAATATTAGCACTTCAAATATAAAATAAATAGTATTTCCGCTTTTTTCAACACTAGCTGTCCCCCCTTGATAATTAAGTTTGTACTTTCTACTAGTTTAAATTTTTAACAAGGCGAAGGTGGATATCATCAATTGGAATATTTATTCAGATTCGAATGCTAGGTACGGAATATCGTTTGTTAGGTAGTGTTTTACCTTTAATAAAGAATTTTCCGACGAATTCAAATTTAATCAGATATAGAAAAAAGTTACAATCACTCGTAGAAGCAATTTTTTTTTTTTTTTGGTAAAATATGTTTTTATTATATTTAAATATCATATCAAGACAAGAATTTTAAAATTTTCAAGAAACAAACCCATCGCATTGCTATATAAAAGCATGTTAGCTTTTCTGAGTATTCAAAGTCCAATTGGAACCTTAATTAGAAGGAGACGTAGAGATCCGAACAAGAATAATGAAAATGCAGCAAGTAAAAGTGATCTTTCTTTGATGTTTAATTTGTTTTTTAGAAAGTGTAATGTCATATTGTGCATAATTGAGTCATTGTATCATAAAGAATTCGTCATTTAAGTTCCCCTTGATCTCAGTCTTTGGGGTCCATTTTTCACCTCCCCCAACACGATAAAAATTAACGTATCTGGTATTTATATTAAACTAATTAATATTAAATATGCATTTTTATCATATTCTTAGTATCATTTAATTAAAATTAAGTGATCTGTATTCTATTATAACTTTTAATTACTAAACTTAAATTATTTTGTCTGATGTAAACATCAAGCGCAAAATAATCCACCATTATTATATTACTGACGCGTTCTCCATGAATAGCATATAGAAACTTTAATTGAGATTTTTTGAGAACAAAACAAAACTTCTTTAATACCAACACGTTTAAACTTTTCATATTCTAATAAATAAAATTTGTATAACTGGGAAGTGTAAGAAAAGGAAAAATATTATATAGATGCAAAAGTGATCTTCATCAGATTATTAAGATTCTTTCCACTAAAGTGTTCAATAAAAATTTCAAAAGTTATTATATTTGAATCAATATTTACATGTTACTTTCTCAGTCCCTCGAACCATTTTAATGTCGTTTTAAGCACCTAAATCTAAATCAAGTCCAAATAAGTGTAGCATTAGGAAACAAAAGATGCATTAATTTATTCAAATCTACTCTTGGTCCAATAAATTATGTATACAATTTTTTAAAATGTCTCTTAATAAAAAAAAAAAAAAAAGATGAGACGTATCATGGCCCTTAAAGAAGAAAAGCACGCCTTAGTATTAAAAAAAGAGTACACATCACAGGCCTGAATGAATTTATGAATAGCCATTCTCTTTTTAAAGTGACATTGTGCAATGTGCATCATTCCATTTTCCTCTTTTATTAAAGCTCTTTTACTTTTTGTATGCCCTAATTTGCTCTCTTTATTTCTGTTTTTCTCAATAGGGTTTGGCACCAGCCTACCAGGGGCCATTTAGAGGTTCCGCAATGCACTACTTTTACAACATAGTACTCCTAACATAGCCTAATAAATGCATATATCTGCAATAATATTATGCTTCCATCCTTAGGCGGAAGGAAAGTACAAACCTAGTAGCTTTTGTTCAAAATTTATATTTATACTAAAAAGTTCATAAACATGAAAAAACCCAATAACTATAACGAGCTATGAGTTCAGTCCAGAGCCCATAAACTTTAAATTATGACTCTGCCTTTGCTTCCATCATTTCTCTATTCAAATTATGTATACAGAGTTGAACAATTTTCAAACAACAATGTTATGCTTCTATCATTTCTCGACTCAAATAATGTATATAAAGTTGAACAACTTTCAAATATCAATATTATGCTTCTAACGTTTTCCAACTTGAATTATATACATAGAGTTGAACAACTTTTAAAAGTATATATTAGTTTTTGCATTCATTACCATAGAAGACTACTCTATCTATCTCAATTTATTTAATGCCATTTCCTTTTCTTAGTTGTTCAAAAAATTGAACTTGTAATAGCACTACTATAATCTGGTGTTCACTTTTTTAAAACTCTGTATCCAAACGAATTCCGTAAACAAATTGGCAAATAAAAAGTAATAAATACAATGTTGTTTCGTTGTGATTTATTTAAGATTTTTAGGGCCCGTTTGGCCATTAAAAAAATTTCAGTTTTCTTTTGGAAAACTTTTATTTTTTTTCGGAATCAGTGTTTGGTCATGAAAATTTTAAATTTCACTTGAAGTTAAATTTCGTAAATTTGAAAACTCCAAAAAGATGTTTTTCAAAATTTTCACTTCATCACTCACATAAATTTAAAAACAGCTCTAAATTATATTCATGTCCAAACAACTTTAATTTTTAAATATCATTTTTACTTGAACTTTTTTACTTTTCTCCGAAATTTCACTATTTTTATATCCAAACGCGCACTAAATGTGCTACTAGTACCTTTATTTATACTAAAACTAATTCCTTATTGTTTTGTATAATTCAGATCAAGAATTTCTTTTTATGCAATTGATACACGATCTCTAAAATTAGGTTCAAAAAATTGTTATAGAACCTTTAATTATCAACACTTTGCATTTCAATCTAAATGATTTCAATTGTCGCTTTTGTATAACGGTCCGGACGGATTCACCTTGCGACCTGTGGGTTCACGTAAACCCAGTAGTTTTTGTCTAAGCAACATAAATGTGTTCGAAAAATTCACTAAATATCTATAAATATTTAAATATGTACCCAGTAACTATTGAAATTTTACTCGAAATTGTTATAGAAATCTATAAACATTAAATTCTGAATTAGCCTTCCTATTATAATAGAATTGTCTATTTATCTCTTGTCTTCATCAAATTTCGGAAACTCAAAGGACAAGTAAGAGAAATGCAAGCTAACTTATGCCAAGGGTCGTACATAGTAGTGGTGATAAAGGAGGAAGATGAGCTATCTCTATTCGTACAAAAGATTGAGTATCGTCAAATTTTGGAAAATAAATCAAGAATATTTAGGCATATTCCATTTAGGACATAGGACAGTTAATTAAAGCCAGGATAGCTACTTTTATTTGAGATTGACATTTCACTTATTTTCCAACTTATGTCGAGGCATGAAAGGCAATCTCTTAAAATTAAAATTTCAATAAAATTAATGCCAATACAATATATGGTTGTAAATTAAAGAAAGAAAAAAACTCTTTTTCCCCCTTATATATAGCTACCTTATACTCAGTGTCTTTACATCACATAACTCCCCCAAACCAAAGTCTTCACTTACTGGTGAAGACACGAGTCGCTGCCTTTTCTTTTTCTTCTCATATACTTTTGTATTCTGACATATCAAAATTCAGGTACTTTTTTCTATGTTGGTAAATCATTTAATAGCAAATAAATTAATACAGTCAGAACTTAGCTTACTTAGAGTTGCCAACTGGTTTTTTTTGAGTGGCTAGAAATTTAGTGGTCCCTTTGTTTTTTTTGTTCTTTCTTGGGGTGTCATGATCAAATATTGTGGTCAGTTTTAATTTATAAAAATTTCGATGATTTTTAAGTTTTGTACTTTGCTGCAGGGTCTTTAAATTGATAGTTGGGTTGAGGGGGGAGTGGAGAGTGAGAAATGGCGAATCGTAATTTGGAGAAATTGGCATCAATTGATGCACAGTTGAGGCAATTGGTACCTGGTAAAGTTTCTGAAGATGATAAGCTTGTTGAGTATGATGCTTTGCTTTTGGATCGGTTTCTTGATATTCTTCAGGATTTGCATGGTGAAGATCTCAAAGAAACAGTATGTTTTTTTTCCCAATTATTCTTTCTTTTGTTTTTGGGCCTATTTACTTGTTTGTGTTGTCAATTTACTGTTGATGGAGTTCTGTGTTTTTTGGTCTTTGGATTTGACTAGTTTGACTTCAAGTTGTAGAAACAACCTATACCTATAGTAATAATGCAGGTAAGGCCGTAGAAACAACCTATAGTAGTAATGCAGGTAAGACTGCTTAAAATAGACCCTTGTGGTCCGACCCTTTCCTAGACCGCGTATAGCGTGAGGTTAGTGCACCGGCTGGTCTTATTTGGATTTGACTAGTTTGAGTTTGATTAAATTTGAAAAGAAGGGTCTTTTCCATTCTTAATCTATTTTATGCTTAACATTGAATTTTTAAGTCAGTTATTTTAAATAAAAAGAAGAAAAAGATTGAAATTTTATGTATTTCTGGCTGAGTTGACCATAAACACTCTAGTCTAAAGGTTTGTTATACGTAAAAAAGGTATTAGATAGTCAACTGTCAATCATCTTCAAAGTGGTCCTTGATGTTTGTACTCTCATTTAATGTTGTTGAAGTTACTGTGATTTTACTTGTTGGATACAAAGTTTGAATTTGATTGAATTTGAAAGGGGTGTTGTTCCTTTTAATCTGGATTATTTCTTGAAGCTACAGATTGAATTTTTATGTCATTTATCGGAAAAGGAATAAAAAGATTAGATTTCTTTTTCTGTTCTGACTGCATTGACCACAAACACTTGATTCTAAAATGTTTGTAACTTATAAACGGTATTAAATAGTCAATTGTCAATCCAAAGTGGTCTCTGGTGCTGTGTACTCTTCATTTAATGTTGATGAAGTTCAGTGATTTTACTTTGGTTTTTAGATACACAAATTTGAATTTGATTAAATTTGAAAAAAAGGTGTTGTTTTCTTCCACTTTTAATCTGGTTTATTGCTTGAAGCTAAAGATTGAATTTTTAAATCATCTAGAAAGGAATAAAAGATTGGATTTTTATGTCTGTTCTGACCAAGTTGACCACAAATACTTGAGTCTAAAATGTTTGTACTATCTATAATTTGTACTACTTATAGATAGTATTTAGATAGTGATCTTAATATGCTTCCTTCTCGGTGGATCACCCATTTTAGTAGTTTGACTGTGTTAGTTTAACAGAGTAGACAAAATCCTCATGTTTATGGTGATTAAAAGTCCTAATCTTGGGGTTGACCAATTGGTTCATTGAGTTGATTAAATTAATTGATATACTTGTGAAAGACTGACTAGTTTGGATTCGATTAAATTTAACAAAGAAAAGGTGTTGTTTCTCTTCTACTTTTAATCTGGTTCTTGCTTGAAGCTAAAGATTGAATTTCTGTGTTAGCTTTAATCCGGTTTATTGCTAGATGTAATCTACATTCTTGGCGGATCACTCATTTTTTAGTAGTTTGACAGTGTTAGTAAGTAGACGAAATCCATGTATGTTGTGATTTGAAACTTGGTGTTGACGCTTCCATAATCGTAATCAATTGAGATGTAAAGACTGGTCAACATTAAAGTCTTTGATTTCTTCAATATCACTCTAGGTCCAAGAGTGCTATGAGCTTTCTGCCGAGTATGAAGGAAAGCATGATCCGAAGAAACTGGAGGAGCTTGGCAGTGTATTAACAAGTTTGGATCCAGGGGATTCAATTGTCATTGCTAAAGCTTTCTCTCACATGCTTAACTTGGCCAATTTGGCCGAGGAGGTTCAGATCGCCTACCGCCGGCGCCAAAAGCTGAAGAAAACGGGGGATTTTGTCGATGAGAGCAATGCAACAACTGAATCAGATATTGAAGAAACTTTCAAGAAACTGGTGGGGGACTTGAAGAAGTCCCCTCAAGAAGTTTTTGACGCTCTCAAGAATCAGACTGTGGATCTGGTCCTAACTGCTCATCCTACTCAATCTGTCCGAAGATCTTTGCTTCAAAAGCATGGAAGGTTTGCTCTCTAATCCCAAGTTTTTGGTCTTCACGAGATCTCATTGGCTTGTTACACTTGTTAGTTTAAGTTTATGCTTCGTTTTTGTTTTCCTAATCAGTATAAATGGAAATTGTCTTTTCTGCCCAAATTTCGTGCATTCTTCCTTTGTTTAGTTTCTTTTACTAACCTTACCTCTAACTAAATTTTCAGGATCCGAGACTGCTTGGCTCAGTTGTATGCTAAAGACATTACACCTGATGATAAGCAGGAGCTTGATGAGGCTTTACAAAGGGAGGTAATTATCAATGTTTAGTTACTTAACGCATGTGATTTTCCTTGAATGAAATTCGATCCTTATTTATCTATGCCTCATCATATATTAGTGTAGTTTTACTCTCTAAGCTTTCTAGATGGGACACATTAAAGAGTTTGCAGGAAGATTGGAAAACCAAAATTATATTATAACTTATTGTAGATTCTGTTTGGTTATTCAGTTAATACTCCAAAACTTTAATTGTGCATGTTATAGTGGAAGGAGCTCTACTTAAAATGTCCTGAACCTTTGTGCTTTTACTGGTGCAACAAAGTTGCAACATTTGATGTCAAAAACTTTTTCTATTATAGAATTTTATAAATTTTGGTGTGGAAAGCTTCTATGACTTTGATCTAATCAGTCAATCACTATGAAGCTGAATTATTTGCATGAAATGGTCACTACGGTAATGCAAGTATTCCTTGCTTTTCTAGTGGTTGAGTAAAGATCAGTTCTATTATTACTCTATCCTTTTACACAGAATCTAAATATGTTTCAGCTTCCACGTGGATTGGTAAATTATGAAGGGATGTGCTTAATTTCTTCCTGCAGTCACACAACCGTTTAATCTGAATTGTATTTTATCCTGAAAAGTGAAAACATTGGAGTTAGCTACATGACTACCCTAAAATCGGAAGATGAAGCAGTACTGTACTTGTTTCTTTCTCGACTGAAATATATAATAGCATTATTCCAACTCAAAAATGTGTCACATTTTGCGGACCATTAACCCATTATTCGTTTTTAACACAACTGTCTGCTTACTTCTTGTGCAGATTCAAGCTGCTTTCCGCACTGATGAGATCCGAAGAACTCCTCCAACTCCACAAGATGAAATGAGAGCTGGGATGAGCTATTTCCATGAAACAATCTGGAAGGGAGTACCAAAATTCCTGCGCCGTGTTGATACGGCTCTCAAAAACATAGGGATTGATGAACGAGTTCCTTATAATGCACGTCTTATTCAATTCTCCTCTTGGATGGGTGGTGATCGTGATGGTATGAATCCTCTCCTGAAGAAAATGTTTTCACTTACCTTATTCTGAAGAAAAAACAATGTTGGACGTGGATTTCATAGTTACTAAATGCAGTAAATATTCCTCATATGTCTGTCAACTGTGTGCTTCTACATACAGGTAATCCAAGAGTGACTCCTGAGGTTACGAGAGATGTTTGCTTATTGGCCAGAATGATGGCAGCCAATTTGTACTATTCGCAAATAGAGGACCTCATGTTTGAGGTATCCAACAAGTGTTTCTTACTTTTTGTCTTCATCCATTTTGAGATGTTGCGCCATTTCAACACTAATTTATATTTTTTTTTCTTACTTGCACATTCTCTCAGTTATCAATGTGGCGTTGCAACGATGAGCTTCGTGTGCGATCAGATGAAGTACTCCACAGTTCTTCAAGGAGAGATGCAAAACACTACATAGGTAACTCATGCAATTGCTATTGAGCTTGATCCATGAAATCGAATCAAAGAAAAGATCTCGCTAGTTGCATATAAACTTGTCGGGACTGTGTTAAATGCTTGTTTGTGGTATGAGTCAAATTTTCTCCTTTCAAGTGAGCCAAGGGTGTTATTTTCATTATGTCCTATCAAAAAAAAAAAAAGTGAGGAAAGGGTGTTATTTCTTATGATTTTAAAGAAAGAAAAAAGAGGTTATTCTAGCATCTGGTGCTCTGGTCAGTGTTTATCTTTAGAAATTTCAGAATGGCTCTCTCTATTTCTCTTGGACAGATGTCCCTTTTTTCCGAACAAAAAAAGAATAATTCTTTTGGACAGAGCAATGGCATTCTTTTTGACCTTTGAACATTTTCGTCTAATGCAGAATTTTGGAAGCAAGTTCCTCCAAATGAACCCTATCGTGTAATTCTTGGTGATGTGAGAGATAAGTTGTATCAGACACGCGAGCGTGCTCGCCAACTGTTAGCCCATGGATACTCTGAAATTCCAGAGGAAGCAACGTACACTAATATTGAGCAGGTTTCATACTACTACACTTTTTCTTTTCCTGTGACTGCTTTCCATGTACAGAACAGAACATCCTAAAATTAAGCAGTAAAAGTTCACTTACTCTCGTTGGTCATATAACACTAATATGTTCATACGTTTTATGTAGTTCTTGGAACCTCTTGAGCTCTGCTACGGATCTCTTTGTGCTTGTGGTGATCGGTCCATCGCTGACGGTAGCCTTCTGGATTTCCTAAGACAAGTTTCTACCTTTGGACTTTCACTTGTGAGACTTGACATAAGACAAGAGTCAGACCGCCATACTGATGTGCTTGATGCTATTACTCAACACTTAGAAATTGGTTCATATCGAGAATGGTCTGAAGAACATAAACAAGAGTGGCTTCTGTCAGAACTCAGCGGCAAGAGACCTTTATTTGGACCTGATCTTCCAAAAACTGAAGAAATTGCTGATGTTTTGGACACATTCCATGTCATAGCCGAACTCCCAGCAGACTGCTTCGGGGCATACATCATTTCAATGGCCACTGCACCATCTGATGTGCTTGCAGTCGAGCTTCTACAGCGTGAATGCCGAGTGAAGCAGCCTTTACGAGTTGTTCCACTTTTTGAGAAGTTGGCTGATCTGGATGCTGCTCCTGCTGCTGTTGCACGTCTTTTCTCAGTTGAGTGGTACAGAAACAGGATTAATGACAAGCAAGAGGTCATGATCGGATACTCTGATTCTGGCAAGGATGCAGGTCGGTTATCAGCAGCGTGGCAGCTGTACAAGGCTCAAGAGGAGCTTGTAAAAGTTGCCAAGGAGTACGGCGTGAAGCTAACTATGTTCCACGGCAGAGGTGGTACCGTTGGAAGAGGAGGTGGCCCCACCCATCTTGCAATATTGTCTCAACCACCCGATACAATCCATGGAAATCTGCGTGTTACAGTTCAGGGTGAGGTCATTGAGCAATGTTTTGGGGAGGAACATTTGTGTTTTAGGACACTTCAGCGTTTTACTGCTGCTACCCTTGAACATGGGATGCATCCACCAGTTTCTCCTAAACCAGAATGGCGTGCGCTTATGGACGAAATTGCAGTTGTTGCTACAGAGAAGTATCGATCAATAGTTTTTAAAGAACCCCGATTCGTTGAGTATTTCCGCCTGGTAAGTATGCTAGGAATGAACTTGGTTATTAGTTGTAGATGTTGTGACAAATATTGCCTTGAGTTTTGTAATTAGTTGCATCTTTTACCAATCATGAATATTGCAGGCCACACCCGAGTTAGAGTATGGTCGAATGAACATTGGCAGCCGTCCATCAAAGCGTAAACCCAGCGGAGGCATAGAATCACTTAGAGCTATTCCATGGATCTTTGCCTGGACTCAGACTAGATTCCATCTGCCCGTGTGGCTCGGCTTTGGAGCAGCATTTAAGTATGCCATCAACAAGGATATCAAAAACCTCCGCATGCTGCAGGAAATGTACAATGCATGGCCATTCTTTAGGGTAACAATTGATTTGGTCGAAATGGTGTTTGCCAAAGGAAACCCCAGCATTGCTGCATTATATGACAAGCTTCTGGTTTCTGAAGATTTGTGGTCCTTCGGTGAACAACTGAGGTCAAACTACGAAGAGACAAAGAGCCTCCTGCTGCAGGTAAATTTTTCTCAAAAGGATCAGTTCTCACTTATTGTGCTTGGTTGCTTAGCAATTGATTGTTCCACATTATAACATCTAAAACTATTTTTCTTTTTTCAATAGATTGCTGGACACAAGGATCTTTTGGAGGGCGATCCCTACTTGAGACAACGACTCAGGTTGCGTGACTCCTATATCACAACATTGAACGTGTGCCAAGCCTACACCCTAAAGCGTATCCGTGACCCAAACTACAGTGTCACACCAAGGCCACACATATCCAAGGAATACATGGAATCAAAGCCAGCTGCTGAACTTGTGAAGCTTAACCCGACTAGCGAATATGCCCCTGGCTTGGAGGACACACTCATCTTGACCATGAAGGGTATTGCTGCTGGAATGCAGAATACTGGTTAAGTTTATTCTGTTTCATGTTTTTTCTTATTTATATTTAAAAAGGCATCATCACCTGGAATATGGAAGATGTTGTCTTATCCTGTTGTGTTTTGAGGGGGTGAATTTGTACCCTTTACTGGAAACTATACATTATGATCATGTATCATTAAGTTTCTGGGCAAGAAGCTCAGAATAGGGACCAGCATTGAGCAAGGTTGCTTGCAGTAGAATGAACTAGAATCTTATACTGGACGTGGTTCACTGGAATCCCTATTTTCTATTCCAATTTCCAATTATAGTAACTCTGAACACCATGCACTCCTTTGGTTTTGATGTATTAGATGAAATAAATCATGGTATAAAATTTGGTATTTTAATCCAGTGTTTGGTTTGTATTTTGAATCCAGCATAGCTAATCCTGGTATAATTTATGGAAAAATACAAAATTTGTCGGTCGGGCAAAACTAATTGCATTCCATAGCCAAAAGGCGTATAAAATATGTATATTATATGAATATATTAAATATATATAAAAAAAATGTATTTTGTCGATTATTTTCAGACTGGCAAAAAATATGTATTTCTCTATAATTTAACATTACCAATTGGAGTATTATTATGTACCTAATATGACATGGAATAATACATCGATTAACCAAAAGACAAATGACAAATTGCGAGCGTGGTTGGAAATTGGAATGGATCTCGTGGGGTTCAGGGGTGATTTGGAACACCTAATTCATGAATAGAGGCTTAAATTTAAGAGAGTTGATCAAAGTAAATATTTTGCATCAACGGATGCGGAATTGGGATATGAAGGTTTCAATATGTTTCTATGATGATTTTGGACTTATACTATGTTCGGATTTGACCTCGGGTGGCCCAGAGTTTATATTTGGCGCTGGCAATTTGAAGAACTTAAGAGCTACTCACTCTGTTTCAATTTAAATGACACACTTTTCTTGTTAGTCTGTTCCAAAAAGAATGACACATTTCTATAGTTAGAAATAATTTAACTTTAAACTTTTTATTTTATCCACTTTACCCTTAATGAGAAGCCATTTTAGCCACACAAATAATATAGTCCCACAAAACTTTTGCCGCTTAAGATTTTAGGACCATATATTTCAAGTCTTCTTCTTTTTTCTTAAATTTTTGCCAAGTCAAACTACATCATCCAAATTGAAACAAAGGGAGTACAAGTTTGACTCAAGTTTGACTTTTGTGTTATTGCGATTCGATTCGAATTTTGAGACTTTGAATAAGTTCATATAGGTCATTTGGACTTGTTGGAATGGTTTAAAGGTGTTTCAAAGAGTTTGAAAGTGATTCAGATCAATTTTGTAAAATTTGAAGCTTGAAGAACTTAAGAAAGTTCATATTTGATTTGGATCTTGATTCTTAGATATGATATTTTCAAATGTTTTTGAGCCTTTGGACAAGTTTGGATAGGGTATACTAACTTGCTTGGATAATTTAATGAGGTCCCCCGTGAGGTTCGGGTGGGTTTCGGCGTGTTTGGAGCGAGTTTTGGAAGATTTAATTGCTGAAACAGGATTTTGTACTTAACCTGATTTTACAAGGTTATTTCTCCTAATCTATAAGGAATTTGCTAATGAGATTGAAATGAAAGTTGTAGCTTTTGAATCTAGTTTCCTGAAACTCAAATTGTTTATCATTTGGATATTTGTACAAAATGTTATGACTATTTTAATGAAGGAAGGGTAATGTTGTCATTTTTGAAAATTTCTGCAATTGTTATGTATAACCTTTTTTAGTACATGGACCTTATTCTAATATTTTGGGAGCTAGGGAGCTCGAATTGAGATAATTTTTAGAGGAATTTCATCTACTACATTGGGGTATGTAATCCTAACTTAGATATAATGTTATTACATGAATCCAACAACAATTTTACCTTAGAATCAAGAAATCTAAAGCTAGAAGAAGTGAGTTTTGACTTGAAAGATTAAAAAAAATGTATTTTATATATTTGAATATTGATTGGACTCGAATTTGAAAACTAATTATATATCTAGACTCGGGAGGTTATGAGTCACCGAAATTTGGTCTTAGTCTCGATTTTTTACCGTATGAGCCTAGGTTGACTTTTTCTTGACTTTTGAGATTTTGTTAAAGATCACTGGTTTATCATTTAGAATTAATTTCTATAGATTTATTTGACCTCATAGAGTGTTCTTTGGGTTAGATTAGGCTAGGTAGATTTTGAATAATACAGCTAATCTAAAATAAGGTAAATATCTTGCTTAATGTCACAATCCAAAATCCACTAGGTTATGATGGCACTTAACCCTAATGTTAGGTAAGCCGAACATTAAATAAGATAACCAAAATGAGAGATTATTCATAACAAGAAATAAAATGACTGAATTCTATACAACCTCCTAAGAACTGGTAGTACAAGTCACGAGCGACTATAAATAAGATTACAAATTTAATTTGAGAAAAGATACATCATCTGTTTGAAATTTACATAAACAGAAATATAAATCCTAAACTACTGTGAACAAATAGTAGTCTGTATCTGGAGTGCTGTTACGTCTTCAATGCTAGGCTCCGTCCTCCACGGCTACGCAGCTCCAAGATCTGCATGCAAGGTGTAGAAGTGTAGTATGAGTACAACCGACCCCATGTACTCAATAAGTATCTTGACTAACCTCAGTGAAGTAGTGACAAAGTTTTTAAATCAAAAGATACTCACTAAGATAACATGTGTAGATAGATTTGCAATAGAAATAATACTAGGGATAACATAAAAGAGTACAACAATACAACCCAGTGGATTCCCACAAGTGGGGTATAGGGAAGGTAGGATGTACGCAACCTTACCCCTACCCTGGAAGGACATAGACTGTTCCGATAACAGAAAAGAGCACAAGAACAAATATGCGAAG
The DNA here is from genome assembly GCA_002018475.1 of Nicotiana obtusifolia. NCBI lineage: Eukaryota > Viridiplantae > Streptophyta > Magnoliopsida > Solanales > Solanaceae > Nicotiana > Nicotiana obtusifolia. Next base: position 68,951 of record MCJB01016547.1, read on the forward strand.
TAGTAAATGACCACTAAGAAATCACGGTCTATTTTCTTTTATCACAACCAAACCTTTTTTAAAGCGATAACCATCAAACAACATAGTAAATTCACTAATCTTCATAGTATGAGGTTTGTATTCAAGATATCAAGTCAAATGGCACGGCAACACCCTTCATGCATCTATCTCATCCTCACCAAATAGATGAATGTATGTCAAATCAATTGGTACGGCAACACCCTTCGTGCATTTATCTCATCCTCATCAAATATATGTATAACAGTGCCAACCAGGTAAAATAAATGTCAATAACAGAAACTATGAATTAGAGAGTACACAAAAAACAACAATAAACAAGTCGGAAGCATAAGGAAAACAGTAATAAATGAGATAGGAGGCACACAAGTAGTGACACAAAGGAAGGTAGAAGAACATAGATTTCAACAGCTAGTGAGGTAGAAGGTTTAGGTGAAATCACAACAAACGAGATAAAGACATAGATGTACATATAACAACCAAGATGGTAAATATTTGTGTAACAATAAGTTACAAATAGAAGGCACAGATAGAACAATAGCAAATAAGAAAAAAGGCAAAGATGTGACAACCACAAGCTTCATAGAAAATATAGGTGCACCAGTAACAACTCAGGATAAAGGCATAAATGTATACGCAAGGAAAAGATATCATAATATAATGCATGTCTCTCGTCCTCGCCTGCACGGGAACACCCTTCGTGTCATGGACACGTGATAATATAAAAATAATGGTACGGCATCACCCTTCGTGCTTTTACACTCGTCCTCACATGATAATGTAAATGCAATGGCACGACATTATCCTTCTTGATTTTACTTTCGTTCTCACATGATAATGTAAATGAAATGGCACGGCATTATTTTTCGTGCATAATAATGTATATGAAATGACGCGGCACCTTCCCCC
>MCJB01016547.1:69901-84557 GCA_002018475.1 Nicotiana obtusifolia
CCCCCCCCCCCCTCGTGGTTTACATGCTTCCTCACATAATAATATCTAACAATGGCACAACATCACCCTTCATGCTTTACACTCTTCCTCACCAAGCATATGTATACACATCAACAACAAGCAAGGTAGAAAGTACAGATAACATCAAAAAGAGTTACGCAAAATACACCACGTAAATGAGAATCACAACTCTTGCACAAATTAAGCAATTCAATAAACTTCAAGAACCATGTTACTCAAGTATCTCAAAAAATCTCAAAACCAATCTTCAACTCAAGTATGGAACCCCAAGTATCTCAAAGAGTAACGGTCGTAGAAATGTATTCATGATTAGGTATAGTGATGACCGAATTTAGCACATCAAAAGTTTCACAAAAAGTTCGTCAAATTTAATCAAAGTTATAATAAGCTGAATCATAGTTTCTAGCATTAAAATTCATATTCATATTATTATAGAAGTCAAGTAAAACACGAGGCAATAAATTCACACAGTCCAACAAGGCACAAAGAATCGTATAATCTACCTCAAGCATGGATAACCTTGGCACATGCATATACGTTCGTCACCTCATATATGCATCACCCCCGCATGTATCAAACAATATCAATTAGTAAGAAAAATTCCCCTAACAAAGTTAGGCAAGACACTTACCTCAAAGAAGCTAAATATGTCACGACCCATCATCCCATGATAGTCATCATGATGACACCTAGTCTTTAAGACTAGGTAAGCCGATTACTAACAACAGTTAAGCTAGTTTAACAATGATATTTTAAAAGCAGAGTTTAATATAAATACCAAAATAAAGATGAAATAAGTCTACGCGACAATAATCACAACAATCTCCCAAGACTAGATAATATAGATCAAAACCTCTAGCTGAATAGAAATATCTCAAAATTTAAATACAATACTGTTCGGACAATGAATTAACAGTACAATCAAAAGAAAAGGGACTCCAAGGGACTGCGACGATCAAACAACTCTACCTTAAATTCTCGCGATCAAGAAACTAACTCTGGCTAAATCCAATATCTCCAATACCTGAATCTGCACAAAAATGTGCAAATGTGTAGTATGAGTACACCATGGTTGGTAAACAGTAAGTATCAAGACTAACCTTGGTGGAGTAGTTACGAGGTACAAGTCAAAACACCTACTAGTCATAATAACCTGTGCAGTATATAAGTATAATGCTAAAAATGAAAGAAAGAATCAGTAAATGGAAACAAGGAATAAATATGTGATATAAATAGTAAAGTAATCAAAACACCGTTAAAGCACCAGCGAAACCAAATAAGGGAAAACAAATGATAACCAATTGATCAAGTCGTTCTAACACAAGTCTCACAACAACATTACTCCGAGATACCTCATCTCATTAATCGCAAGTCACGAGTCCCATATCACAAATCATATGCTCACGACACCTCGTGCCCACATAATCAAACACGAGCTCACGGACAACTCATGTGCCAATATCTCAATCCTCCCGGCATGGTCAGATGCTCAATTTCACAATCTGTCCGGCATGGTCATAGGCTCAACATCACAATGGAAGCATATAATACAAGAATACATGGGCATGGTCAATGAATGTCAAGTTTCATACTTCTGAACGGGTATAAGTGGCATGCTAGGTGTATGCTTGTGCGAGTGTACTAATACAATCCAAGTCAACAAGTAATATCAAGGACATCGAGTAGCTCATTGAAAGCAACACAACAAGTCATGTAAGGAGCATTACATACATAAGGAAAACCACACCATCACACGAATAACATCAATACAATGTCCCAATGCCATCACTTATCATCCCTGGCATAGCCACCCTTATCTCTCTGTATTGACAACATCATAATAGCCACCCTTATCGCTCCGTCCCGACATTTAACACAATAGCCACTCGTATCACTCCCCATAATAACCACCCGTATCACTACGCAAAATAGCCACCCGTATCGCTCCGCCCAAATATTAATACAATAGCCACCAGTATTACTCCGCCCAAAGAATATATCAATAGCCACCCGTATCACTCTGCACAATCAACAACAGTGAGATGCCACCCTTATACTCCACATAACCACAATGAGTCCACCCAACAAATCACATCTACTAACATCACAACAACACGATACATCAACCTGTACCACAAGTGCCCATAGACCACAACCCTTTTCAAAACAACAATATCAATATCACCACAACACATAGCCCACAACTCAATCACAGTGTGCACAAGAATCTCAATAGCAAACAAAATGAAACAAGGAAAAATAACTCAACAATGAACAATACTCCATTAAACGACAACTTCAACTAAAATAGGTTAATGGCTTTCTATAACTTCGACTTAAATTAATTGATTAAGAATAAACGCAATAACTAAAGTATTTTCATGAAATGGAAACTTCGAATTCTAGTGTATGACATAAGATAATAATGAAAGAGATGGCATGAACTAGCAACTACGTCTAAATGCATGAGAATAACCCGACAACTAAAGGATATCATGTAACAACAATTTCAATTAAGAATAACTCAACAATAAAGGATATCATATTACAATAAAAGAGGTAACAACTTCAAATAAATCATATAGGAGTAAATTTGACAAATAAAAGATATGACATGTGCTAACAACTGCAAATAAGCATGTGAAAGTAAACTTGACAATTAAAAGATATAACATGTGCTAACAGTTTCAAATAAATACATGAAAGAAGCCTAAGATTCTAAACCTGTCAATTTTCACAGATAAGGCTGTGTACACACTCGTCACCTCATATACACGTCTTCCACATAATCCAAATCCTATGGGGTCATTTTCATCACACAAAATTAGGCAAGATACTTACCTCAAAGAAGCTAAATTTATACTCTAAATAGACCTTCCCGTGCGAAACAACCTCCAGACGGTCGAATCTAGCCAAAATAACTTATTATCATAAATAAAAGCCATATGAAATAATTCCGGATAATAAAGCTTTGATCTTTAATGAAAATCAAAAAGTCAATCCCGGGTTCGCGCCTTGGAACCTGACAAAACTCACAAAATCCGAACACTCATTATGATATGATTCCAACTTTACTAAAATTATCCATTTCCAACATCAAATCGTCCTTCAAATAATCATTTTTGTGTTTTAGAAAGTTTTTACAAAAACCTCAATTTTCTCCAGTTCAAATCACTAATTAAATAATAAAAACTAAGATGGAATCATGAAATATAACCAAATCCGAGTCAAGAATATTTACATAACCAAAGCGTGAAAATCCCTCCAAAATCGCCTAAATCTGAACTTTTAACTCAAAAAGTGATAAAAATATCATAAACCTCAAAATAGAGTGCTTTTATATTCTGCCCAGGTATTCCTCTATGCGATCACGGAAAAGGCTTCACGATCGCGAAGCACAAAAAATAAGCTGCCAAAATTACCTCTATGCAAACGCGTTCAGTAGCTCGCGAATGCGACCTATTAGCTCAACTATCCTACACAAACGCGGCCGTTCTCATGCAAACGCGATGGCCAATTTTCTAGTTAGATGAACACTGCTCTGCTGCATGAGAGAGTGATTTTTCCCTCTTATGAAAGCCGGTATCTCACTTTCGAAAGAGAGTCTCGACGTGGCGGTGTAGATCTAACTCCATAGCTGGGCTAGTCACTGGCTAGAGTGCGACCGATCTACTAGACCGGAGGCAGCCGAGAAGCCTCTCCGGCTCTATCTCTACGCGATCGCGACATAAGGGACATGAACGCAATGGCCATCTTCCCCAGGCTCCACGAACGCGATGACAAACTCGCAAACGCGATGAGTACAACCTCTGCAACCACATATACACTTTGCAATCGCGTTTGTCCTCACGCGAACATGAAGGAATGGCCCGAAGCCCATCCGAAACACACCCGAGGCCCCTAGGACCCCGTCCGAACATACCAACAAATTCAATAACAAAATATTGGACCTTCTTGATGCCTCAAATCACATCAAACAACATAAAAACCACGACACACATTGATTCAAGCCTAATAAACTTCCAACTTCAAAAACTAATGTCGAAACATATCAAACCAATTCAAAATGACCTCAAATTTTGCATGCAAGTCCCAAATGACACAAAGGAGCTATACCAACTCCCGAAATCGCAATCCGAACCCGATATCAACAAAGTCAACTCCCGGTCAAACCTCTCAACCTTCCAAACCTTCAACTTTTCAACTTTCGCCAAAATAAACCAAATCACCCTATGGACCTCCAATCCAAATCCGTACATACACCTACATCCGAAATCACGATATAAAGCTATTGAAATCATCAAGACACCATTTCGGAGTCGTCTACACAAAAGTCAAACTCCGGTCAACTCTTACCACCTAAGATTCTAAAAGAAGAAGCATTATTCCAAATCAATTCTGAATCTCATGAAACTCAAATCCGACCATACACACATGTCATAATGCACAATGCGAAGCTACTCGAGACCTTATGCCATCGAACGTGGTGCTAATTCTCAAAACAACCGGTCAGATCGTTACAAAACGAATACTCTAAGAAGCCCTTCACGTGTGAAATAACCTCCGGATAGCTCGAATCTAGCCAAACTAACTTAATGTCATAAATAAAAGTCATAAAAATAATTCCAAATAATAAAGCTTCGATGTTTAGCTAATTTTAAAAAGTCAATCCAAAAAGTCAATCTTGGGCCCGCACCCGGAAACCCGCAAAACTCATAAATTTTGAATATCCTTTTCGATACAAGTCCAACCGTACCAATTTCATCCAATTTCGACCTCAAATCGGCCTTCAGATCACTAAAATCCTCAATTTTTTCAATTTGATTTATCAAACAATTGCTAAATCCAAGATTGGAATCATGGAATATAAATAAATCTGAGTCAAAAAACTTAGCCCAATCCAAATTGTGAAAATCTCATCCAAAATCGCCCGAATCCGAGCTCCAAAATCTAGTGAGAAAAAGTGACTAAATTTCGGAACAAGTAAAAAAAATTGCAGCAGTATTTCATCTCGAATTAGATCCTAGATGACCCCGAAACTCATATTTGATAAGTCCAACATAATCCATACGAGATTACACCCAAGATAATCTTTTGAATCACCCAATTTGGCCTTAAAATGGGGGAGATATGATATTTTGAAGTTTTTAAAGAAAATATAAAAATTTCAGGGACATAAATGAGATTTTCGTAATTATATACACCAGGAAAAAAATCCAACAATAAGAATGTGATGACCCGATAGGTCATCTAGAGCTTTAACCCTTAATTCTGTATTTCAAAAACTCAAATGTCTCGCTTTAGCTTTTCTCGTTTTGTGTGCGCAGTCTGTGCCTTTTTCCAGAAGGTTTTTAGGTAAAAAAATTGATTAAAATGTGAAATCGTACTTTAAAACTCACTTTGGTTGACTTCGGTCAACATTTTAAGCAAATAGACCCGAATCCGCATTTTGACGGTCCCGGTGGGTCCGTATTGTGATTTGAGACTTGGGCGTATGTCCGGAACCGAATTCGGAAGTCCCTAGCTCGGACTATCGCAATTTATTCAAAACTAGAGGCGTAAAGGTTTAAAGAATTAAAAAGTTTGACTGAAGTTCGACTTTGTTGATACCGGTTCCGGACTTTGGTTTCGGAGCTTTGTATAGGTTCATTACTGTATTTATGACTTGTCTGCAAAATTTGGTACAAAACAAAATTGAGTTGACGTGAGTCGGACGTCCGGTTGTTAAAATGAAAATTCTTAAGTTTCATTGAAAATTTCATTCGTTCTGGTATCCGATTCGTAGTTCTAGGTGTTATTTTATTGTTTTAATCGCGCGAGCGAGTTTGTACGATATTGTTGGACTTGTGTGCATGTTTGGTTTGGAGCCCCAAGAGCTCGGGTGAGTTCGGGATAGGCTATAGAGTGAAATTAGACTTAGAATCAAAGCCGGTGAGAATCAGGTTCTGGTGCAGCCTCTGATCTCGCATTTGCGAGGTCCATGTTCCTATTTGCAAATTGTTAAAATTCCTGTCAAGTTGGTATTTGCGAACCACCTCCTCGCATTTGCGAAGAATGGCTGGGCAGCGAGGGATCACATTTGCGATCGATAGGTCACATTTGCGAAAGGGCCGCAGTTCGCATTTGCGAACAAATCATCGCAAATGCGATGATAGCAGAGATGGAGCTTCTTCGCAATTGCAAAATATGTCTTGCATTTGCGGGGTTTGCAATTGCGAACCCCAGGTCGCAATTGCGATATTTGCACCTGGTCAAAAACTGAGTTAGACGGGATTTTAGTCCATTCTTACAAATTCTCAATTCTAAACACCTAAATTGACTTACTTGCACCCTCTTTAATTGTCATTTACTGGACTTGTCTTACCGTTTAAGATTAAATATGGTGAATCCTCAATTTGGTACGAGATTTCCCTTCTGGTTCAGCTTCATATTCATTAATCGTAGAGGTCTTATGATTTGAGTTATTAATTGATTGTACTCATTGATTTATTTATATTGATATGGTGCGATCGGCTTGCACGCCGCAACAGGTGAAATAAGGGTGGATTAATTCGGTGAAATAAGAGTGAATTATGATATTGATTCTGATTATATGGTGGGATCAGATTGCGCGGCGCAACATATATATATTTATTTACTATTGTTGATATTATTACGGTGGAATAGGGAGGATTGTATTGTAGGGTGGGATCGGGTTGCGCGCCGCAACAGTCTATATGTTTCTATTCCCTTATTGTGTTGTGATGGTTTTCGGTATTTTCATACGAGACTCTAAGGATTGGTAATTCTGACCTTCACTGGTTCTTTTTTTAGGATTGAGCTATTTCTTTAGTTAACTGCCTCATTTTGTTCCGTATTTTCCTTTCCTATCTTTATTTTATACTGCGTACAGGTTATAGTGTAAGTGACCTGCCTTAGCCTCGTCACTACTTCGTCGAGGTTAGACTTGGCACTTACAGAGTACATGGGGTCGGTTGTACTCATACTACACTCTGCACTTCTTGTGCAGATTTTGGAGTCAGTCCCAGCAGCGGTCGTTAGCGTGCTCGGGTTGGCTATCTGTGTGGAGACTTAAGGTACAACTGCTCGGCGTCCGCAGCCCCTAAAGTCCCCTTCTTTTTATTAGATGTGTACATTCTCTCAGATAGCTCTATGTTTTATTCAGACCTTTATTTGTACTATCCTAGTAGCTCGTACACTTGTGACACCAGATCTAGAGTTGTATTAGATATTTCAATTGATATAGTATTCCACACTTTACCTTAGATTTATTGTAGTTATTTCGGCTTCTTTATCATCTTTCAATCTGAACTGTTAAAAATGGATAAGTTATTCTAATGTTGGCTTGCCTCAAGTGAAATATTAGGCGCCATCATGGTCCCGAGGATGGGAATTCTGAGTCGTGACAAGTTGGTATCAGAGCACTAAGTTACTTAGGTCCCACGAGTCACAAGCAAGCTTAGTAGAGTCTGGAGGATCAGTACGGAGACGTCTGTACTTATCTTCCAGAAGCTATGGAGTTTAGGAACAATCTCACTTCTATTCTTCTCTGTCATGCGGTTTTATTCTATCATTAATGATTGAACTCTTCTATTCTTGTTCTCTCGCAGATGGCGAGGACACATACTGCATCTGCAGCTGGATAGCATCTGGAGCCCCTAGTGGCAGCTCCTACGAGAGGCACAGGTCGAGGCCAAAGTCGCACCAGAGGTCGAGGCAGAGGCAGAGCTCAACCTAGAGCTCGAGTAGAAACACCAATAGTGGAGCCTCAGGTAGATTTCTATGAGGAGGTTCCAGCTCAGATTGTACCTGTGGGCCTTATGGAGAGTGTGGCCCAGGTCGGTACATTTCCGTTGGCACCATCCATCTCTCAGGTTGGGGGAGGAGCACAGACTCCCACTACTCACACTCTGGAGTAGAGGGGTACCCAGTATCAGACTCCAATAGCCCCGCCAGTTGGGGTAGTTCAGCCGGTTGTTACGGCACAGGTCGGTGATATGCCCGCCGTATCTTCTGAGACTTTATTGAGATTAGACAAGTTTACCATGCTCTTCCCAGTTCACTTCAGTGGTGCACCTTCTAAGGACCCACATGATTATCTTAACCACTGCCATGAGGTTCTACGGAACATGGGTATAATTGAGACCAATGGGGTCGATTTTGCTGTGTTTCGGATGACGGGTTCCGCCAAGAGGTGGTGGAGAGATTATATGTTGACCAGACCAGCTTGGTCGCCTGCACTTACTTGGGATCAGTTCTCTCAGCTATTTCTAGAGAAGTTTCTCCCTATCACACTGAGAGAGGATTACCGCATGTAGTTTGAGTGTCTCCAGCAGGGCAGTATGACTGTTACTCAGTACGAGAGCTATTTTGTGAACTTAGCTCGTCATGCCATCATCTTACTTCCTACTGAGAGGGAGAGAGTGAGGATATTTATTGATGGACTCACCTACACTATCAGGCCACAGATGGCCAAGGAGACTGGGAGTGATATTTCCTTTCAAACGGTCGGAAACATTGCTAGGCGGATCGAGATGGTTCGTGCTCATGAGAGGGGGCAGGTGTCGGATAAGAGGCCTCATTATTCTTGTGGTTTCAGTGGTGCCTCGTCTGGAGGTAGGGGTACTTTTGGTAGAGGCCATCCTCCCAGGCCATTTCAGTCAGCGCTTCAGGTATCTCACAGTGCTTCAGGGAATCGTGGTCCTTATGTGCTTTATTTTGGGCAACCAGCCGACAGTGCACCATCAGCTCCTATCAGTGCGCCTCCAATTCAAAGTTATCACCATGGTTATCCAGCTCGTTCAGGTTAGCCTCAGTTTCAGCAGCCACAACAGCAGGATAGGTGTTTTGAGTTTGGTGGTTTTGGGCATATCAGGAGGTCCTGTCTGAGATTATTGGGCGACATGTCATAGCAGAGTTCTCATGCCATGATTCCGACACTGGTTGCTCCACCGCCCGCTCAGCCAGCTAGGGGCAGGGGTCAGGCATCCAGATGTGGGGGTCAGGCTGTTAGAGGTGGAGGTCAGGTGGAGGCCAGCCAGCTAGAGCCCGTCCCAGAGACGTAGTTCAGAGTGGTGGGGACCAACCTCGATTTTATGCTTTCCCAACTAGGCCTGATTCTGAGTCATCTAATGTTTTTATCACATGTATTTTTCCAGTTTTCCATAGAGATGCTTCAGTTCTATTTGATCAGGGTTCTACTTATTCCTACGTGTCATCCTATTTTGCTTCATATCTGGTTGTGCCTCGTGATTCTTTGAGTGCTCCTATGTATGTGTCCACACCTGTGGGAGATTCTATTGTTGTAAATCGTGTCTATCATTCATTTGTGGTTACTATTGGGAGTCTTGAGACTAACATAGATCTCCTACTTCTTAATATGGTATATTTTGATGTCATCTTGGGTATGGATTGGCTGTCACCTTATCGTGCTATATTGATTGTCACGCCAAGACGGTGACCTTAGCCTTGCTAGGGTTGCCTCGATTAGAGTGGAGAGGAACTCCTGGCCATTCTACCAGCAGGGTTATCTCGTATGTGAAGGCACGACGTATGGTCAAGAAAGAGTGTCTAGCTTATTTGGCTTATGTTCGCGATTCTCGTGTGGAGGCTCCTTCCATCGATTCAGTAACAGTTTTCTGTGAGTTCCCAGAGGTGTTTCCCATAGATCTGCCGGGGATGCTAGCCGATAGAGATATTGACTTCTGTATTGATTTGGCTCCGGGCACTCAGCCCATTTCTATTATGTCATACCGTATGGCCCCGCCAGAGTTGAAAGAATTGAAGGAGAAGTTGCAAGACTTGCTTGATAAGAGCTTCATTAGACCTAGTGTCTCTCCATGGGGTGCGCCCATGTTGTTCGTGAAGAAGAAAGATGGATCGATAAGGATGTGCATAGATTATCAGCAATTAAACAAAGTCACCATCAAGAACAAGTATCCACAGTCAAGGACTGATGACTTTTTGATCAACTTCAGGGTGCCAAGGTGTTTTCGAAGATTGATTTGAGGTCTAGCTACCATCAGGTTAAGACTAGGGCATCCGATGTCCCTAAGACAACTTTTCGGACTTGGTATGGGCATTATGAGTTTCTAGTGATGTCATTTGGGTTGACAAATGCCCTGGCAGCATTTATGGATTTGATGAACTAAGTGTTCAAGCCCTACTTGGATTCCTTCGTGATTGTATTTATTGATGATATCTTTATCTACTCCTGCAGTCGAGAGGAGCACGAGCAACATCTTCGGATGACTCTGAGAGACAGTTATATGCCAAGTTTTCAAAGTGCGAGTTTTGTTTAGACACAGTCGCTTTCTTGGGGCACCTCGTATCGGCAGAGGGCATAAAGGTGGATCCAAAGAAGATTGAAGCAGTTCAGAACTGTCCTAGACCTACTTCAGCTACAGAGATCCGGAGTTTCTGGGTTTGGGGGGTTATTACCACCGGATCATGGAGGAGTTTTTATTTACGGCAGCCCCATTGACCAGATTAACCCAGAAGGATGCCCCGTTTAGATGGTCGGACGAGTATGAGTTGAGCTTTCAGAAGCTCAAGACTGCTTTGACTAAGGTGCCAGTGTTGGTATTGCCCACAGGTTCAGGATATTACATGGTGTATTGTGACGCATCTCGTATTGGGCTCAGTGCAGTATTGATGTAGGATGGCAAGGTGATCGCATATGCGTCACAACAATTGAAGGTTCATGAGAAGAATTACCCTGTTCATGACTTCCTTCATGGGTGACAAGCAATACCCTTTCTCCAACCATGAATGCAACATCACAAACTCTACGATTGGCATAACTCTTCTGCCTAGACTAAGCTGTGCGAAGTCGATCTTGAATAATCTTGACCTTATCCAAGCATCCTGTACCAAATCTGTACCCAACAACCGAGCCTCTCCCAGCTCAAACCATCCAACTAGCGAACGACACTGCCTCCCCTATAATGCCTCATAGGGAGCCATCTGAATGCTCGATTGGTAGCTGTTGTTGTAGGCAAAAGCCGCAAGTGACAAGAATTGATCCCAAGAACCCCCGAAATCCATAACACAAGCACGAAACATATCCTCCAACCTCTGAATAGTGCGCTCGGATTGTCCGTCCATCTGGGGATGAAATGCTATGCTCAACTCAACCTGGGTGCCTAACTCACGCTGTACTGCCCTCTAGATATGCAAGGTTAAATGCGTACCTCGATCAGAAATGATGGACACGGGCAAACCGTGAAGACGGACGATCTCGCAGATGTAAATCTCAGCCAACTGCTCTGAAGAATAGGTAACTTCCACAGGAATGAAATGTGCTGACTTGGTCAACCTGTCCACAATGACCCATGCCACGTCGGACTTCCTCTGAGTCCGTCGGATTCCAACAACAAAATCCATAGTGATATGCTCTCACTTCCACTCAAGAATCTCAACTTCTGAAGCAAACCACCAGGTATCTGATGCTCGTACTTTACTTGCTGACAATTTAGACACCGAGCTACATATGCATCTATATCCTTGTTCATCCTTCTCCACCAATAATGCTGCCGCAAGTCCTTGTATATCTTGGCGGCACCCGAATGAATAGAATACCGGGAACTGTGGGCCTCCTCAAGAATTAACTCAATGAAGTCCATCTACATTGGAAACACAAATACGACCCAGCATTCTCAAAACTCCATCATCTCCAACAGTAACCTATTTGGCACCACCGTGCCGCACTGTGTCCCTAAGGAAAAGCAAATGAGGGTCATCATATTGCCGCACTCTAATGCACTCATACAAGGAAAATCGAGCGATTGTACAAGCTAGAACACGATTGGGCTCTGAAACATCTAACCTCACGAACTGATTGGCCAAAGCCTGAACAACTGATGCAAGCGGTCTCTCACCAACTGGAATATACGCAAGGCTGCCCATAATCACTAGCTTCCTACTCAAGGCATCGACTACCACATTGGCCTTTCCGGGGTGATACAAAATGGTGATATCATAGTTCTTCAACAGCACCAACCACCTTCTCTGCCTCAAATTGAGATCTTTTTGCTTGAACAAATATTGTAGACTCCAATGATCCGTGAATACCTCGCACGACACGCCATAAAGATAGTGCCTCCAAATCTTCAGTGCATGGACCCTTTGAGATTCTTCAGAGAGTGGGTGCGGTGGCCTACAAGCTTGCATTACTACCTAGTTTGTCAACAGTCCATCCGGTGTTCCATGTGTCCATGCTCTAGAATTATCACGATGATCCGTCCCATGTGTTAGATTTCATTCCAATTGGACAAGGATTTGACTTATGAGGAGGAGCCGGTGGCTAAGCCAGGCAGGTCCGACAATTGAGGTCTAAGAGTTACCCTTCAGTTCGGGTGCAGTAGAGAGGTCTGTCGGTCAAGGCAACCACTTGCGAGTCCGAGTCGGACATGCAGAGTAGATATCCACACCTTTTCACCAGTCCAAGTACTTCCTATGTTCGTTCGAGCACGAACGTTTGATTTAGAGATGGAGAATGTGATGATCCAATAGGTCATCTGGAGATTTAACCCTTAATTCTATATTTCGAAGCCTCAAATAGCTCCTTTTAGCTTTCGTCATTTTGCGTGGCCAGTCCGTGCCTTTTTCCGAAAGGCTTTTATGTAAAAAAAATAATAATTTGATTAAAACGTGAAATCGTGCTTTAAAACTCACTTTAGTTGACTTCGGTCAACATTTTGAGCAAACGGACCTGAATCCGTATTTTGACGATCCCGGTGTGTCTGCATCATGATTTGGGACTTGGGCATGTGTCCCGAATCGAATTCGGAAGTGCCTAGCTCGAATTACCGCAATTTATTGAAAACTAGAGGCTTAAAGGTTTAAAGAATATAAAAAGTTTGACCGAAGTATGACTTTGTTAATACCGGGTCCGAGCTTTGATTCTGGAGCTTGGTATAGGTTCAGTACTGTATTTATGACTTTTCTGCAAAAAATTTGGTACAAAACGGAATTGATTTGACATGATTCGGGCGTCCGGTTGTTTAAATGAAATTTCTTAAAGTTTCATTAAAAATTTCATTCGTTTTGATGTCCAATTCTTAGCTCTAGGTGTTATTTTGGTGTTTTGATTGCACGAGCGAGTTCGTATGATATTTTTAAACTTGTGTGCATGTTTGGTTTGGAGCCCCGAGGGCTCAGGTGAGTTTCAGATAGGGTACAAAGTGAATTTGGACTTAGAATCAAAGCTGGTGAGAATCTGGTTCTGGTGCAGCTTCTGATCTCGCAATTTGCGAGGTCCATGTTCGCATTTGCGAACTTTTAAAATTCCTGTCAGGTTCGCATTTGCGAACCACCTCCTCGCATTTGCGAAGAATGGCTGGGCAGTGAAGGATCGCATTTGCGATCGATAGGTTGCATTCGTGAAAGGGCCACAGTTCGCATTTGCGAACAAATCATCGCAAATGCGATGATAGCAGAGATGGAGATTCTTCGCAATTGCGAAGTATGTCTTGCATTTTGCAATTGCAATGTGCCTAGTCAAAAGCTGAGTTAGACGGGATTTTAGTCTATTCTTTCAAATTCTCAACCCTAAACACCTTAGAGGCGATTTTCCCAAGAGCTCTTCTTCCTAATCTCTTTGGTAAGTGACCTTAATCTACTTTCTTTCAATTACCCACTATATTTCATAATATTTGAACCTTAAATCTAGGATTTTCATAGTAGAAATTGGGGATTTGGATAGAATTAGGGATTTTTATAAAATTGGAATTTATACCTCGAATTGAGGTCGGATTTCAAAAAAAATTACATAACCGGGTTCGGGGGTGAATGGGTAATCGGGTTTTGGTCCGAATTTTTAATTTTGACCAAGCGGGCCAGGGGGTTGACTTTTGTTGACTTTTTCAATAATGATCTAAATTGAATCTCTTTCATTGTTAGATTTGGTTGGTTTGGAGACTTGTTCGAAAGGAAAGGTCGTGGTTGAACTTTGAGTTGATTGTGGAGTGAGGTAAGTGTTGGGTTTAACCTTAATTTGAGGGGATTAGGAATACTTGAACTATGTGCTATGTGGATTTCATGTGTTGCGGCGTATATGCAAGGTGACGAGTGCTTATACGCTGCCAAATTGCTTGTTTCCCTGATTTTTCGCACTTCCTTAATTATTTCCATCCATGCCTTAACTGTTATGTGCTTTAAATGTTTCCCATGCCTTTATTTGCTACTTTTTAATCATTATTCTTGTGTTGAAAATGTTAGATCTTCCCATGCTTTCATGACTCGCTGCTATTTGCCTTAATTGACTTACTTGCACCCCCTTTAATTGTCATTTACTGGACTTTTCTTACCGTTTAAGATTAAATATGGTGAATCCTCAATTTGGTACGAGGTTTCCTTTCTGGTTCAGCTTCATATTCGTTAATCGTAGAGGTTCTTGTGATCCGAGTTATTAATTTGATTGTACTCATTGATTTATTGATACTGATAAGTTGGTATCGGGTTGCACGCCGCAACAAGTGAAATAAGGGTGGATTGATGCGGTGAAATAAGGGTGAATTATGATATTGATTCTGATTATATGGTGGGATCAGATTGCGCGCCGCAACATATATATATATATATATATATATATATATATATATATATATATATATATATATATATATATATATAT
>MCJB01016558.1:13263-70678 GCA_002018475.1 Nicotiana obtusifolia
GGGGGGGGGGGGGTGCATGTGTAAAATTTAGTGATAATCTAGAGATAAAAAGAAGTGCAGTTTTGCTTGGGAGCAAGGAAGACAACCTAAAAGCAAAAGATAGTCTGAATGTTTTATGAACCGTTCAAATAGAAAACAAATAGTGTTTGAAATGTACCAAGGCTAAACTTGGGTCTTCAAATTTCAAGATTGATTAGACACTTCCCAGTATTATATTATTTTGCTAATAATGATATCTGTCACGAAATAAATACTCAGTGATATTATTCCCTTTTGCAGAGGAGTCCAAACTATCCAGACTTCAAGCACAAAGATACAGGCGAAGCATTGTGGGTAGAAGGCAGGTATAATCCAACATGGGTGAAATCTCAACTTGCAGTACTGGATTCAAAGATGGAATCTTTTCATGATCAAAATGGCAGCGGGAATGCAGACTTCATGTCCATGGAAAATTTCCAATTTTAGCTCTTCTCCATTTTATTTTGGCTGTACTTTCAAATATACTCTTGTATAGTTTTGTTTCTTCTAGTAGGAACATAAAATTTTCTGGTATCTGTTTGCTAGTATTGCTTTTCAAGGAATTTAGTATTCACAGGAAGTTTGTGAATCATTGTATGGTTGTAAGCTAACAAGAAGAATCTACTACAGTCAGCTTCATAATGGAAAATCCTTCAGCTGTTCAGCATACTTCTGGCACCAAGGGTAGATGGTTTTCTCTCTTGTGACTAAAAGTAGTATTAGCATCTGAATCAAACGACTAGGTATTAGTGGAATATCTGGGCAATCACTTGCACAGGGCTTGATTGATGAACATTTACGAAATATAATAGCAGCTATTAGGTCTGTGTCTGCTACTGCAATCAGCTGGAGTTTGGGGTTCATAAGCTTCCAGCGTTAACTAATATGATAATGGACCTCTTGCTGCAATTAAGCTCCCTTTTTGTCTTAAAAATGTGTTAGACATAGCAAACTAAGTTAAAATTTGTTCGACCCTTTTTTGGGTGCAATTGAAAATAACAAATACTTTTGGGTGTCGGTATACATATGATGGGTTGGTTTGATTTTTTCCTTTACCAAACTAAACCAAACCAATAATAGTTGGGTCAACTTCGGGTTTTCTCCAATTTTTCGGATTTCTCTGATTTTTTGTGGTTTCGATGTGCATCATCTTACAATAAGTCTATCAATTCCTTGCAATAAGGTTTTTGAGAGAATACTACCAAAGGAAATACCATAACAACTCTTAAAAATAGCTGGTGTCAAAGACAATCATGTATTATGAGAGTTCTTTGGATATTATCATTTTTAGCCCGCGCCAGAAACTATTTATATTTGCTAGCCGAAAAAATATATAAAATTTGTATAATTTTATATATAACATACAAAATGTATACATATAAAAAATTATAAAAATTTTATATTTTTTTTGAACTATTATTTTTACCGAGACTATATAATATCATTTTTCTCGAGTTCTTCGGCAACTTTTGAACGACAATACTTTTTCATGGATGCAACAACATGTATAATCAACCCCTGTTAAAACTAGCTGATTAACACAAAACCACATGCATATCACTGGACATAAAGGAAACCATGGGATCAAGTTGGTATGCTTCTCCTTGCCACCAATTTCAACACTTAAACCCAAGAGTAATTGCTAAAAAATATGGCAAGGGTAATTACTTTAAAAAAAACTTCAAAACCTTGAGTGTAAATTAGTTTGGTTTGGACTTTTCAAAGAATGGAGTAAAAAACTAGAAGATTTAACCTAAATAGCAGCCCACTCAATTACTTAATATCAAATAGCCGATAAATGTATAATATATGTATAATTATGCACAATCAATATACAATTTATGTGTATCGGCTAAAAAAAAAGAAAGAGTAAAACATGCCGACTATTTGTGTAAAGGTCCCAAAAAACTATGACAAGTTAAAATTATATAAATTACATTATTGTAAATATTTTTAATGTATAAAATAATTTTAAATATCATACACACACACACACACATATAATATCGGGCTGGTTTAGTCTCGGTTGAATTTTTTTTGATGGAAAAGGGCTTAAACTACCTTATCGTGTGCTAAATGGTTTATTTAAAACCCCCATTCATCTATTCATCTGAAAATGCATGGGACGTTAATTCTATTATCAAAACTGCCCCGCGACTTACGACACCACATGTGGGCCTCTCGTTAAATAATGTGGCAACTTTTCATTTGGCCACATGGCTCTGTGAGGTTGAAATTGAAATTGGGTATTTTTCGATCCATTTAACTGATCTGATCACCCTTTATTATCCGAGTCAGTTCTTTTTACCTTATACCCACCTATTTCAGTCGCTTCTTCCCCAATTTAGTTCCTAGGTCATCAGGTATGCTCATATCAACTTCTTCCCCAAAATTTCTCCTTTTCAACTAATTAATTTTTATCTTTTTCCTTCGAATCTTGCGTTGGTTGTAAAAGTTGCGCCTTTATTGATAAAACAAAAAGAATTAAGATATATGAAAATTCTGTCTCTTCTAGTTCATCAGCATCGTTGTGGTTGTGGTTTAATCACAAATCATTTTGTGGCTAAGACTCCTTTGAATGGTGGGCATAGATTCTACAAATACCCTCATTTTGACGAGGAAGCTTTATGTGATTTGTGGGAATGGCGGGATGAAGAGATACCACCACATGTGACGATTGTAATCAACAACTTGAATACTTCACTGAAGTACGTGAAAGTTGAAAGAAATTATCTGAAGAAGATTGGGCTAACTTGGAAGAGGTTGTTTCTGCTGAAAGACTGATAATGGAGAAAATAATGAAAGAGATGGAGGGAATCAATTCAGCAAACTTAGAGAATATGGCTAGGATGGAGGATAAACTACAAATGATGAAGTGGTTTATTATTTTTTCTTGGGTTGTCTTTGTGTTGGTGCTAGTTTTTAAGATGATGCAATGTAGTCAGGTAAATTGATAATTTTGTAGATTTTGCTAAAGGTTTTTTTGATGGTTATCGATCTGGGATGTTGTAATATTTGATTTGTTTAGTGATGCTGCAGTTGTAATGTTCTTTTGGTGGTATGAAATAAAGTTTTTGGTTAATAGTATAAGTCTCATACATATCCTAGTCGCAGAACTTTGTCGATTCTTATGCTGAAGTCTAGTCTTAATGTTAGAGACAACATTAGGCCTCAAAATTGGGTCAGCTTCTACACCAAAGTTTGCTTGAATAAGCCTTCTTCTGGTCTGAATATGTTGACTTGACATCTGGGTTGTCTGAGTGTATTAACTGGATTGCTGATTTGACATCTGAATGTATTGACTGGATTGCCGACTTGGCATTTGAGTGTACTGGCTGGAGTGTTGACTGGATTGATGACTGGATAGCTGACTTGGTTGGCCAGCCTGACTTGACATTTCGTGGTCTTGTAGTGCAAAACCAGGATTACGGACTATGAAAAATTTTAATTCTTGGTCTTGAGTTATCTGAGTGTGGTCTTGCACATTCTAGGACTGTATCAATAAAATACAGATTGTAAGTATACATTATTTACTGCAATTTAAATTAAGAAAGTTAGGTATACCTTATTGGCTAATGAACATATTCTTTTATTATGGTTTGGCTTGCCATAAGAACCACAAGTCATTTGAAGAACCTTCTTGGAAGTTGACAATTCTCCTTGCCTTTTCCTATCCTTAGCCTTCTCTCTTGACCTTTTCACTTTAGGTCTACCAACCATCTTTGCTGATGGTGGTGGTTCCATGGCTTGGTTTGGCTCAACATTCCAGATTTTTTTTTTTTTACCTCTAATAGGTTGAAGTTTGTGCTGATACACCAACTGCCAAGCTTGTTTGGAATACCACCAGTGAATCCCAAGTGTTGGGTCCAGCTTCTTATAATTGAATACCTCGATAGCGTGAGCATATATGATTCCAAACAAGTCCCAAATCCTACATGTGCACCTTCGTTGCTCCAGAATAACTGTGTGCCTGTCTTCACCTTCACTTATTTCAAAATTCCTTTTCCATGCACTTTGAAGCCATTTCTCTATAATCATTGTACAGTTCCATTGCATATGGGTTGTTTTCACCTCTCCAACATCTAACTTCATTTGCTCTAGCAACTTTTGAGCATATGACTCCAACTTACTGTACTCATCCAAGTGGTTGCTCTCCAATTTCTCTAAAACCATTTTTTTCACCCTTTTAAACTTTGAATCACTCACATTTAGATTAAATCTATCATCTAAATCAACCTTATCTCTTTAACCTTAAACTTTAGGATTATTCTGAATCTCTTAAAATAAGGTGCTAAAGCAGGAGTAACTCATCTGTTCTCAAATACTTCACCATAATTATGTTCATCTTAAATTTTTATCTTTACCTCTTGATCTTTTCCATTCTTAGAAATAAGATATTTAATGGGACACCCAATATCACACCTGTATCTAAGTCTTTGTAAAGCCCCAAAAATTTTTCTAATAAGATTATGCCTAATTCGAACTTAAGAGAATAATTAGCGAGATCTCGAAGTACGTGCAGGCTCACAAAAGGTATCGATATCATTACAATACTTGGACATGGATATCATGAGGGTTGAAGGTCACCAAGTTGAATGAATAAAGGTATAGATTGAAATGGTTGAGAAAAGATGGAGGAAGAGATCTTAGCAGAACTGCGTAGCCTCCGTTCGTAGCCTATGCAGGTTGCATAGGCAAAAAACAGTATGCTGGATGAGGGGGAGGCTTTTGTTATGTAGCGAAGCTACCTAGGCTACGCAATTTGCCTCCGCAGTTCATTTTTTTTTATAATAGTAGGAGGTTGGGGAGAGAGAAAGAAATTACATTGTTGGCTAAGTTTTGGGTTCTGTAGAGAAGGTGGAGCATCCCCAAAAATACACTTTAAAGGTGAGTTTTATGATATTTTTATACTGGATTAACATTAGTTAATGGTAGTATTCACATCTACATGAATTGAAATTCATAGGAATTTCTCTAATCTTCAAGAATCATTCAAAAGGGTTCAAGTTAGGGTTTGATCTACAAGAGGTAAATTCTCTACTCTACACTTAAATACAACTATGGATGAAGTATTTGGAATGTATTGTGAAGTGGAAAGTATCAACTGGTTGAAGAATTATGTTAGTTATTGAAATGGGTATGGCGAGTTAGGGTTCTTGAATGGGGAAGAAGATGAACAATGAATTTTGAACCTTGATAAGATGGTGGTTCTAGTGCTTCAACAGCTTAATAGTGAGTAAGTATTGAATTATATAACCTATATTGGGCTTAAAGGCCAAGGATGGAATCAATTATGGATAAAAGGGATATGTATGGGTGAACTTAGATTATTGAAGACATACAGTCAACTTGCGAACCTTAAAATAGGTATCGGCATATATATTTGAATACGTTTTAATGTCTTGGAATGTCTAATGTAGATATTGCCTTGTTGACGACGTTTGAGAGTCCTAAACGAATTGAAGTGCTCTAATATTATTTTGAAGCTTGGACTTGAGGTAACTTGATTAAAACTTATTCTTCTTGAGGGATTTTCTCTAAATCATATTTGAGTTATTACATGAGTTTGTTTGTAAACGTGCATCCATACTTGTGAGAAAAAGCGGGAAAGGATGTTACCATATATTTTGAGTTGTGTTGCATAAAGAAGGTCTTGCTATTTTATAATTTAGAAATTCTATTTTTAAATATTTGAAGGTAAATGATGCTTGAGGAAAATGTTATAATTTTTATTTAAACTTATGTATTGGAAAGAATATAAAATATTTGAGTGATAAAGATGTATTTTATGAAAAGTATTTCTTTTGAAACTTCATTAGTGCATAACACTCGTCGTATCTTTGAATGATGGATGTTAAATTCCTAAAGGCTTTAACATGGAGAAGATCATATAGTTGATTGTTTTTATTCAAATGGTTTAGTTCTGCCATGAGCTATAATTTGATAAAAATAGATCCTTTAAGGCTACTATGCTATGAATCTATTTTAGAGATATCAAATGTTTTGGGAGTTACTAGTGGACACCACTGAGGTTGGTTGGAATGTTGAGTTCGTTGCCATGGAACTACATGTGACAGTGAGGGACACATTCCAAGGCTAAACCGAGGTTTGTGGCATAAAGTAAGCCGCTTAGACAAGTAGGGTCAAATACTTGTTGCTAGGTCGATCTCCTAGTAGTTATTTATTATGTCAGTGTCGGTATAGTACTTGCGGTAAAAGATAAGAGATTTGTTATGCTTAGGCCTAAGTAGCCGAAAGTGATTTCAATGACTTAATGAAGTTGAAATGATTTTGCATGGTTTTTATTAGAATCATGGATTGATATAAATATTTTAAAAGTTTGTATCATAATTTATATTTTATAGTTTTTTCATTTAATGTCATGACACTAATTTTTCCTCCGTAGGATATCGTGATGGCACCTAGTCACTAAGACTAGGTAAGCCTAACACGTACTTGAATTAAATGGAAAAATTTAACCAGAAATAACTGTTAAGCATGAAACTAAAATTTCTATGGTAAACCAATAATCCCGAGTGCTATACAATATTCCAAAATAAGTAGTACAAGTCATAAGTTCTACTGAGTTTACTAGGAAAATCTCTAAGTACAATTGTTTAGGAAAAGAAATAAACAGTACACGTACCATATCAGAAGGTGACTCCGAGGCTTGCAAACACGATGATAGGTGTACCTTGAGTCTCCGCAACAAAGCCCGAACAACTAACTAGTGATCAACCAACTTCGAAGCACCTGGATTTGCACAAAAATATGCAGAAAGCGTAGCATGAGTACACTACAGCGATACCCAGTAAGTATCAAGACTAAACTCGGTGGAGTATTGACGAGGGACAGTCAAGACACCTACTAGAGTTAACAACCTGCACAAGTATGAATGTAAAACTAACAGAAAAACAATGTCAATATTAAGCTAAGCATGGTAAAGATAGCAAAATAATACTCACAATAGAACACTAGAAACAATAATGAGCAATAGGGAACAAACATGTACTAATGTCGTAGAGTAAGCTGAACACAATTTAAGTCTAGTGAACCAGGTAAGGAAAACAAGTAACAACTCAATAAGAGCAATCACTTTCACACAAGATTTGTTTAAGAATTTTTCTGAGGTACTTCACCTCATAGTCATAATTCATGGGTCCCAGTTCATGAACCCTAATCACTTTGCATCTTGTGCCCATATTACATTTCATAACCGTACGAACAACTCATGTGCTTCACGGACAACTCACGTACCAATACTATTAAATACCTCATATCTGCACGAACAATTCACGTGCCAACATTAACAATGACTCATGACCGCACAGACAACTCTCGTGCCAATAAAACAACTCTCACACAGAAGGCAAGTAAACGAGAGTACATGTAACTGGTCAATAACATTAGAACTCATCTTTTTAAACCGACATTGGTGATTAATTACGTGTATGCTTGTACAAGTGATCTATCACATCTCAAGTCAACAAGCAAGATCAGAGACAATGAAGGGCACATAGGAAACAACACAACAAAACATAAATCGTATAACTCACACAAGGTTGGCAGATGACTGCACAAATATCATCAATAACAATGCCCCCAGGCTATCACAAGTCATCACAAATCATCCCCGACATAGCCTACCTTGTCTTGCCACGAGCGCAACAATAAAATAAATGCCCGCCTTGTCTCGCCGCACGTGCATAATAATATTATTCCCGCCTTGTCTCGCACATGCGCAAACCCACATATGTAGCCCGCCTTGTCATGCCGCATGTGTAAATATCAACAATAAAAATAGCACGGACAACTCACGTGCGAACACCCCGACAATTCTCTCAAAATACCACGTGTGCCAAAAACATAACATCACAATATAATGACTTTCACCACATGTGCCTATATGCGACAATATTTCTTCAAAACAATTTCAATACCACAACCACGCATAGCCCTCAGCTCAACAACACTGAGTACAACAATAACAAAAATAATAACATGAGAGTACACCAAGTAAATTAGTACCAGAATTACAGAACACAAAGAAACGATAGAACGAGCTCAGAATGAAATGCACAACAAATAATAATGGTTTCAAACAAGAATAACTCAACAAATGGAGAGATAATGTGTAACGACGATATCCTATAAGAGTAACTCAACAATTGAAGGGATGACATGTAACATTGTTTCCAAATAAGCACAACTCGACTATGAGAGAGATGGCAAGTAACAATGATTCCAAATAAGGATAAGTCAATAATGGAAGGAATGATAAAAACTTCAACTTAGTTTAAGCAATTACGGAAAGAGACATCATGTTAATAAAAGAGGCAACAACTTCAATTAAGGCACATAAGAGTTTATTTGGCAACAAGGGTAGAACGTGAATCAATCAACTCCAAATAAAGCACAGCAGGATGAATTTAGCAAATGGAGGATTTAACATGATAAGACAACTTCATTTTTAATGAACACAAGAACCTAAGAGTCTAACAAAGTCTAATTTCCACAAATAAGCCCGAGTACATACTCGTCACCTCGCGTACGCGGCCTTCACATGACCCAAATAGCACAAACGACTAAAATCCTAAGGGGTAGTTCCCCCAAACAAAGTTAGGCAAGATACTTACCTCAAAGAAGCTAAACCGATACTCTAAAATGACCTCCTCGTGTGAAACAACCTTCGGACGGCTCAAATATAGCCAAAATAACTTAATATCATAAATAAAAACTATAGAAAATAATTCCGAATAATAAAGCTACGATTTTTAATGAAAACTAAAAAAGTCAACTCGGGGTCTGCACCTCGGAACCTAACAAAATTTTAAATCCGAATACCAATCCCAATGCGAGTCCAACCATATTATAGTTATCCAAATTCCGACATCAAATCGGCCTTCAAATCCTCATTTTACAATCTTGAAAGATTTTACAAAAATATTCATTTTCTCTCATTCAATTCACTAATTAAATAATAAAAATAATGATGAAATCATGAAATATAATCAATATTGGATAAATAACACTTACCCCAATCCAACACGTGAAGAACCCCTAAAGAATCGCTCAAATCCAAGGTCTACAACTCCAAATATGATAGAAATGGCTTAACCCTCGACTTATATGAAGTTGCCAGGGAGTCCGCATTTGCGGATAAAATTTGTGCATCCGCGCTCTCGCATTTGTGAGACAAATCCCGCATTTGCGGCTTCCACTAACCAAACTAGGACCGCACCTATGCAAAAAGGGTCGCATCTACCACACCTCAGAAGCGCCAAAAACTCCGCAGGAGCGGACGACCAACTGGAGTCTCCGTTTCGCATCTGTGATCACTATTCCGCAGATACGATCTCGCACCTGCTGTCCCCCAATAATAGGGCATGCACCAACTCATAGAAGCTACAAAAATCAAACAGAAGCGGCCACGCAGCTGCGCCTCGCAGATGCGACGCACCAGAACCAGGTCCAAAACATAGAAACAAATCCAAAAGTCGTCCAAAACACACCCGGGGAGAAAGCCCTCGGACCCTGTCCGAACATACCAACAAGTTTCATAACATAATGTGGACATGCTCGAGGCCTCAAATCATATCAAACAACATCAAAACTGCGAATCGCGCCTCAAATCGAAGTTGATGAACTTATAAACTTTCAACTTCTTCAATTCGCGCCGAATCATATCAAATCAACCCGGAATAACCTCAAATTTCGCATGCAAGTTCCAAATGATATAACAGAGATAATACAACTCTCGGAATCGCAATCCAAGCCCGATATCAACAAAGTCAACTCCTAGTCAACCCTCTCAATCTTCCAAACCTTCAACTTTTCAATTTTCGTCAAAATGCATCAAATTAATCTATGGACCTTCAAATTCAAATTCGGACATATGCCTGAGTCCAAAATCACCATAAAAAACTATTAGAATCATCAAAATATCATTCCGGAGTCGTCTACACAAAAGTCAGACTCGAGTCAATTCTTACCGCTTAAGCTTCTAAAATAAGAATCCTTCTTTCAAATTGATCTCGACTCATCCGAAAATTGAACCCGGCCACACTTGCAAGTCATAATACTTATTACGAAGCTGCTCGAAACCTTAAACCACTGAACAAAATGCTAATTCTCAAAACGACCAGTTGGGTCGTTACACTTAAAATGATAAAGAGTATGAATTGATATAATTGTTGTTATTTTATATCGAATGTTAGTTGCATTATTTTTGTAAAGCCTTTTCCTAGGAACTTGAGTTAGAGAGAGTCTATGAAACTTATTGAGTACTGTCGTGGTGTAGCCAGCCCTCAGGGGCCCCTCTCCAGGGTCCCGCTTACTTTATATGTTTCAGGAGGAGGTATGGTACGCGATGAGCAGATGAGCCTAGGATGACTCTCTTCCGAGGTGAATAATAAGGAACCACTTCTATTTCGTGATAGTTGTCATGTTGATTCTTTACTCTTTGTTGGCCGGGGTTGTCCCAATGTTCATTTTATTCTCATGTCTTAGAGATTCCATAGACTATTTGTATTCTTTTGGGGTTGTAATTGATGGTTATTCATATAGCATGAAATGAAAGAGACATTGTTATCCGTATGTATTTTCAATTATTAAAAATAATGTATTTAAAGATGATACTTTATGTACGGTTTTAATCATTTAAAATGATTATGTTTTCAAAAAGGCTTTTGTTAGTCATATAGATATATATTCTAGTATGGATTAGTTCGCCCGAGTTGGGTAGTGTGCGGGGTGCCAGTAACGTAGTCTTGGGTTGTGACAAACTTGATATCAGAGTACTAGGTTCTAATTCGAGTCCTAGAAAGTCTATAGAATCGTATCTAGAAGAGTTCTCCTTATTGGTGTGTTGTGCACCACATCCATATCGGGAAGGCTACACGAACATTGTAGGATGGTCTCATTCCCTTCTTTTCGCTCTAGATCGTGCGTTAAAGCTTGAAGAAGGGAGAAAATTATCGATCTGTATCGAAATTTCGACGTGATTTATGAAGGAGAGTGTTGAGTAAGTAATGAAACTAGCTACTAAAGGAGTAGCCAAGAAAGTGTTTGGTGACTCTTGATATGAATATAATGGGAAAGGTTGGGAATGAAATAAAATTATAATGGATTGTAATTGTTAGCCAAGAACTAATGATTGTTTGAAGGAAGATAATATGAGAATCTCATTGATCATTGTCGTGATGCATCAAAAAAATATAAGAAGTTTGTGCTACCGTAAAGAATAATTGCACCTTGGGAGGGCATGACCCTAGTATATTGTTGAAACTGCTTGAGTATAAGGATGATCATGTAATATCATGTCCAC
Organism: Nicotiana obtusifolia; assembly: GCA_002018475.1. Classification (NCBI taxonomy): domain Eukaryota; kingdom Viridiplantae; phylum Streptophyta; class Magnoliopsida; order Solanales; family Solanaceae; genus Nicotiana; species Nicotiana obtusifolia. Next base: position 24,608 of record MCJB01016558.1, read on the forward strand.
CATTATGAAAGACAAGAAGAATACAAAGAATTAAAGTCCAGTCGAGTAAATATAATAGTTTCGAGTCGACTAAAGAAGTTTGTATCCAAAGATTTTTATAACTGGATATTGAAAGTTGATATGGACCTGATGAACACTTGATATGACAGTTTGTAGTCATCATCATGTCACATGAGCTTGCAAATAACATATGTAGAGTACCAAAGAAACATGAATAACATTGATCGTTACAAATGAATGTAGACATACATGGCAATAATGTAAAAATGCTTGAATGAATAAGTGAAAGACATGCTAAGGAACAAAGTGCACAAAAGGCACAACCTTAAAGGTTAAAGGAGTAATATGAATTGTCTAGAAAGCCAAGTCATCATGAATAGGCAACATTAAACTTTTTTAGACGAGGTATATCCCATTTTAGTGTTAATGTAGTCATGGGAGATAAAGTTTATGAGAATATTCCCTAGAATCTTCTTAAGTGAGCCAACAAAGCAGTTGAACGTCGTACTTACAGAACATATATATTTGAGCATGGACCATAGAGCAGGACATAAGAGGGATACAAGAATAATATATATACAGAAAGAGTAATGTGTTAGTCATGTTATTACGGTACGGGCAGAGAAGGATGACACTTACCAACATCACTTGCAGTTAAGAAGTGTGGTGGTGGAATATAAATAGTAAAGGAACCAAGAGAGCTGATGAGCATAGCGATTCCATTATATCATCGGAATTAAAAGGTAACACGTGCGTGATGAGGATATAAGTCAAGTTTTGTCGAATGTGGAAAAATGTGAGATGTGATTCTTAGTTGGGAAGTAAATGACCATTAACATCTGGGTGGATATGTAGGTGTAAAAGAGAAGTTTACTTGTGGTATAAAGACTTTATATGAAGTCTACGGACGATGGATCGAGGCTTGAGAAATGACTTATTCCTAAGTGGGGGAGAGTCAAGCATTTAATTTTTATCATAAAGTGATGGGATAAAAGAAAGATCCTACATACCAAAAATGGGAACGACAAGTTCAATTTATCAATATCTTCGAGAAGAATACAAAGTATAAGCGCGATAAAGAAGGTTGTACTGGGGTTACAAGCTAGTTGTAGATGAAAGAGGAATGGTATATTTGTTATGGAAGTTAAAGAAATTGATCGTCATTGTTAAGACAAGCTGTCAATAAACGAACAAATGGTTTAAATGAGTTCTAGATATTTCGATCGGGTATGACTCGACTTGACTACTTGAATACAAGTTCCAATTCAAAAAAAAAAAGGTTATATGCACACATTTAGCGTGAGATGAAATGCAAAAAAGAATTTTTTCTAGTGTATCACTAAATAATATGTGGAGGATGCAAGCTAGAGCATGGTATTAAAGTAGAAGACACGATACCTAAAGGGAGTACTAGTCCTTAAGGAACCTGAGTATCATCGAGGTTGCAATAATAACCAAGTGCTGAAGGTCTACAAGTGAAAATTTTGTAATGATAAGAATTTCTGGAAGAGAGAAAATGGAATAACAGACTTTGATGTTCAGGAATCGATGGTCAAAACAGTCACAAACTTGGTAATAGGGGGAATGAATATCTTTCCACTAAGTGGGCTTTATTAATTTTGTGAGTAGTAAGTTGGGACTTGAAGCTCTCCAGCTGTGATCGCATAAATGCGAGGAGATAAACTATATGTCATGGTACAAGATAATATAAATCATGATAGAACTATAGAGGAATAAAGAAACGTACTAGACCAATACAAATGAATTTAAGATGAAAGAGACTTGATGGAGGGATGGTGTTGGGGAAATACATATGTACAATGAGGCTTGATGTTGAAATTCTACTTACGAGAAAGATTAAAAAAAAATTGGAATTTTCACCCTTAAAGAAATTCTTAAGTATGAATTTGATCAAAAAGTTTGAAAATGGAGAACGAGTATGTAACATTATTTCAAGTGTTGTGGTAAAACCTCTATTCTAAAAGAATTACATAGAACATAGGGATGGAAATAAGTGTATCACATATCAAGAATACAGTTTTTATTTGGATGAACATCGTTAAGAACGAGGGTTAAGAAACACGACATGGTGTCCCTAAAAAGGGAATTGCCAATGAAAGGTATAATGAGGCTCAGATAGTAAAACATACTTCTTGGAGATTGTATGAGGTTTTTAGAAAGAGCAGAGGCCACACATGATTTTACATTGTAATCGAAACTACCTTTAGTGGACTTAATCTTATAATTGCATAATTACAAGAGTATATGGACGACCAGTCACGTGTGATTCATGTGGTGAATAAGGTAATAACCTTAGAGGAAATGCTATCTTCTGATCTGGTCAACAAGTTAACGTATTTAAAATGGTAGTTTTATTTCCGAGAAAGAATCGGTTGAGACTCATGTGATGCAAGTTTGTGGGTTGAAAACTATAGTCATAAATTCAATGAAAGTATTATGGGGTAATTATGATGTAAAGAAGGCCATTTGAAGAACCGATGAGGGATGTGAAAATTCGATGCCCTCACTTGTTCATGAATGCAAGTAAGATTGTTTCTTAGAATTTTCCTTTAATTCGATGTTTATCATGCTTATTCCGTGAAACGAGTGAGTAAATTGTTTATCTTATTTAGGAGTTGAGATTTGATACATCATTGATATAGTTGAAGTTGAGGACAAAATAAATAGCATCGGTTAAAGTGCCATGGTAGAGTCAAGATGTTGAATAAGCAATATAGGAAGCGTAGGATGGCATTGAGAAAAGATATCCTTATTTATTTCAAGAAAAGAAAAGAGCTTAGGCTTTAATAGTGTATTAATGTGCCTTATATCTCCTTTTGAGACTTATATTATAATCACTGATGTCTGGTAAAGGGTATTAAACTTTTATTGATATATAGAGGTGCATTGTGTCAAATGCAAGTTGTGTGGGGCTGTCGTGCTTTATATATATCGTATATGTGTGGTTGGCTGACATGTGGATATTTTGGAATAGTCCTATTTAGAAAGGAGACTTTGTCGAATTTTTGAGAAATTTGAGAGTTAGTCAAAAAGAATGAATAATAAGAGGCCATTTGGTGCAAAGGTCTAGAAGGGTTATGATTGGACATTTGAACTTGATTACGGCTTCGACTTGACATTCGAGGATGAATGTTTCTAAGTGGGGGAAATTGTAAAGCCCCAAAAATCTTTCTAACAAGATTAAGCCTAATTCGAGCTTAAGAGAATAATTAGCGAGATCTCGAAGTACGTGCGAGCCCACAAGAAGGTATCGATATCATTACAATACTTGGACATGAATGTCATGAGAAGGTCGAGAAGTTTCATGAATAAAGGCATAGATTGAAATAGTTGAGAAACGATGGAGGAAGAGATCCTAGCAAAACTGCGTAGCCTCCGTGCGTATCCTACACAAGTTGCGTAGGCAAAAACAGCATGTTGGAGGAGGGGGAGGCTTTTATTACGTAGGCTACGCAAGTCTGTGGAGCGAAACTGCGTAGGCTACGCGATTTGCCTACGTAGCTCATTTTTTTATAAATAGTAGGAGGTGGGGGAGAGAGAAAGAAATTACATTTCTAGCTAAGTTTTCGGTTCTAGAGAGAAGGTGGAGCATCCCTAATCCAAATACACTTCAAAGGTGAGTTTTATGATATTTTTATAACGGATTTAACATTAGTTAATGGTAGTATTAACATCTACATGAATTGATAATTATAGGGATTTCTCTAATCTTTAAGAATCATTCAAAAGGGTTCAAGTTAGGGTTTGATCTACAAGAGGTAAATTCTCTATTCCACACTGAACTGCAACAATGGATTAAGTATTTGAAATGTATAGTGAAGTAGAAATTACCAATTAGTTGAAGAATTATGTTAGTTCTTGAAATGAGTATCGTGAGTTAAGGTACTTGAACGGGGAAGAAGATGAATAGTGATTTTTGAATCTTGTTAAGATGGTTGGCGATCCTAGTGCGTCAATAGCTTAATAATGAATAAGTATTGAATCATATAACCTAGATTGGGGCTTGAAGGCCAGTGATGGAATCAATTAAGGATTAAAGGGATATTGGGTGAATTGAGATTATTGAAGACCTACAGTCAACTTGCGAACCTTAAAATAGGTATCGGCATATATATTTGAATACGTTTTAATGTCTTGGAATGTCTAATGTAGATATTGCCTTGTTGACGACGTTTGAGAGTTCTAAATGAATTGAAGTGCTCTAATATTATTTTGAATCTTGGACTTGAGGTAAGTTGATTAAAACTTACTCTTCTTGAGGGATTTTCTCTAAAATCATATTTGAGTTATTACATGAGTTTGTTTGTAAACGTGAATCCGAACTTGTGAGGACAAGTGGAAAAGGATGTCACCATGTATTTTGAGTTGTGTTGCATAAAGAAGGTCTTGTTATTTTATAAGTAAGAAATTCATTCTATTTTTAAAATTTGAAGGTAAATGATGCGGAAAATGTTATAATTTTTATTTAAACTTATGTATTAGAAAGAATATAATACATTTGAGTATTAAAAATGTATTTTATGAAAAGTATTTCTTTTGAAACTTGATTAATGGATAACACTCGTCGTATCTTTGAATGATGGATGTTAAACTGCTAAAGCCTTTAACATGAAGAAGACCATATAGTTGATTGTTTTTATTCAAATGGTTTAATTTGGCCATGAGCTATGATTTAATAAAAATAGATCCTTTGAGGGTACTATGCTATGAATCTATTTTAGAGATATCAAATGTTTTGGAGTTACCAGTAGAGACCACCGAGATTGGTTCGAATATTGAGTTTGTTGCCATGAAACTACGTGTGCGGTGTAGGGACACATTCCAAGGCTAAGTTGAGATTTATAGGATAAAGTCTCTCAATTGAGAGTGAAAATGATCATTACTTAAAATAATGAGGTTAAGTCAACTCGTACGACACTAGGGGAAGCCGCCTAGACAAGTAGGATCAAATACTTGTTGCTAGGTCGATCACCTAGTAGTTATTTATTATGTCGGTGTCGGTATAGTACTTACGGTAAAAAGTGAAGAGATAATTTTGTTATGTTTAGGTCTAAGGAGCCGAAAGTGATTTTAATGGTTTAATGAAGTTGAAATAGTTTTGCATGATTTTTATTGGAATCATGGATTGATATAAATGTTTTAAAAGTTTTTATCATGATTTATATTTTTCTGATCTTTTTATTTAAAATAAAAAAGAGCATGAATTAATATATTTGTTATTATTTATATTGAATGTTAGTTGTATTATTTTCTTAAAGACTTATCCCAGGAACTTGAGTTAGAGAACGTCTATGACACCTATTGAGTACCGTCGTGGTGTACTCAGCTTTCAGGCCCCTCTCTAGGGTCTTGCTTACTTTATATGTTTCAAGAGGAGGTATGGTACGTGATGAGCTGACTCTCTTTCCGATGTGCATGGTGAGGCACCTGTTCTATTTGTGGTAGATGTCATGTTGATTCTTTACTATATATTGGTCGGGATTGTCCCAAATGTTTATTTTATTCTCATATCTTAGAGATTCCATAGACTATTTGTATTCTTTTGAGGTTGTAATTGATGGTTATTCATATAGCATGACATGAAAGAGACATTGTTATCCTAATATATTTTCAATTATTAAAATTAATGTATTTAAAGATTATACTTCATGTATGATTTTAATCATTTAAAATGATTATGTTTTCAAAAAGACTTCTGTTAGTTATATAGATGTATATTCTTGTATGGTTTGGTTCGCCCGGGTTGGGTAGTGTGCCGGGTGCCAGTCACGTGGTCTTGGGTCGTGAAAGTCTTCTCCTATCACTCTTTTCTACCTAAAGGCCTTTCTTAGTAGCAACAACATAAAAATCAATTACCCTCTTAGCTGCAGCAAGATCCTTAAAGTTCGTACCATTTTCTAATGTTTTATACCTATCAAGTTGGTCAGTAATCTCAAACTTCTTCTGCCTTCCAAATAAACCTAGGGGATCATTATCATAATCACTATCAACACTTTCTATATCTGTATCATCTTCATTGCTATCATAGTCAGTAGCTACAACAACAGGTACACTATTGGTATCAGTTTGCTGGGTAAATACTAGAACATCTAAAGTATCATCAAGAAGGTCAATACCAAATAAATATACATCACCGAAACCATCATTAATTAGGGTTTGAAGCTTCCTAATCCCTTTATCCTCATCCAACAAAAAATACCTCCCATATGGGTCAATAAATACTAGCTGTTGTATCTTAACAAATCCTGATACTTCAGTGTATTCTCTACACAAATCAATGTAAGAAAGGTGGTCTACTTCACAACTACTCAATATGTGTACATCTCTCTTAGTATAAGATAATGTAGCTTCCAATGCCCACTCACTCCCATGATTAAAATACAAGTTCACTTTATCCACCATCCTTCACATAAAATCACATGCAACAACAATAAAAAAGCAAAATGAGACCACATCAACAGTATTCAAGGCTTAAACAATAAATATATCAAGCAATAAATAAAAATATGGAACCTTCACCATCAATTAATTATACAAATCGATAAAAATCCTAGCTTTAATATGTAGGACCAACACAACAAGGACCACCAGAAACAAAAGCAGACAAATAAATCCAGAAAGGCAAAAGAAATAGCTCAGATAACATAAAAAATCACATGCAAAAGATAAAACTTGTTGGTTCTCAAATATTTTCCAACCCTACAAATTTATAACTTAAAGCTGTAAATACTTACTTTAATCGAAAAGATACTGCAAGATAATGCTGGAAATCAATGATGCTTCTATTTTTTGCGACCAAATCGGAGCAAACAAGGAAATCTAAAAAAATCCTAAAATGGCCATTTGCTGGATTAGAGAGATGAAATGTGAGAAATGGTAAAAGAAATAAGGGGTCGTTTGGTAGGCCGTATTAGGTAAAATAATCCCCGTATAAAAATTTAATCCGTCCAATACCATGTTTGGTTGGTCAATTCAATTTACTCCTACCTAATACATGGATTAGTTATCCCTCATAATAACTAATATCAAGGAAAGTAAGGGACTACTAATCTTTGGATTAGCTATACATGGATAAGACTTAAAATTATTAAGTCAAGGGTATAATTGTAAAGAATATTTTATATAGTTTTAAACCAAACACAAATTTAGATTATACATTGCATAATTAATTTTTAATACAATGAACCAAATACTTGATTAAAAATAATCCCAGCATTACTAATCCCTGCACTACTAATCCCCGCATTACTTGTGTTCGTACCAAACGACCCCTAAGGGTTTTGTCGTTGGTATAAGGTAAACAAAACTGACCCAGGTAATAAAGGGTGGGTCGAATCAGCTAAATGTGTCGAAAAATATCCAATTTCAATTTTAGCCCACAGAGTCGCATGACCAAATGAAAAGTTGCCACATCATTTAATGAGATGCTTACATATTCTGCCGTTAGTCGTGGGGGCAGTTTTGATAATAAAATTAACGTCTGATGCATTTTCAGATGAATAAATGGATGGAGGATTTATATAAACTATTTAGCATACGATATGGGTATTTTAGGTCCTTTTTAATTAATACCAAACCAAATAATTTATAAATAGATTTTTTTAATAAATACCAAACCAAATCAAACCAAACCACTAGTCCGACGTTTTTAGGTTTGACTCGATTTTTCAGTTTACAGTTTGGTTTTGTTCACCCCTAGTTCTAGAAATTGATAATCAAAAGAACACTTTTAAATATGATTGAGCATTTTTTTTTTCAGAATTTTTATTTTATTTTACAAGTTTATTGATTTTCGTGCTAGTAATACAAAAAACAGAAAGCACCCCTTATAATTTCTTTTCCAACTACCCTGATTTAACTCAGAACACAATTTGATCATTTATTTTTATATTCCGATTGATATTTTTATAAAACAATTAAATAATAAACAATAATCATCTTCAAAATATTGATACTGTTTACCCCTAGAACGAGTAACAATTAAATTTGTACGCAATATAAAGGATATGTAATTTAATTTAACATGAATGATCTAAAAAAAATATATAATTAAATTAAAGAAAAACAAGACGATCAAACCAAAATCAGATGGAACGATTAAGCCTGGCCTTAAGTTGAATGCTGAAATTGACTCTGAACGAGCCCTCAAGATGAGCTCGGTTGCAACTAAAGAAAGAACAGTTGAAGAACACTTTGGACAATAGTTAGAAGACAAAAATAAACTTTATTGCTTTGATATACGTGCCAACAATAGTCCAAATATGAAAAGGTTCTCCCTTTTATATTGTAGGGGAGTTTCAATCCTAGTATAAGTCTAAATAAGGTAAAAATCTTCTCTTCTAGTAAAAAATGATCCACAATCAATATCGGGCGAGATTCATGCCATAATATTCGGTTGATGGCAGATATTTCGGCCCTTCGTTTGTCCTATTGAACCGTCTTCTTTTTAGCCTCGATTCTTTATTTTGCTTGATCTTGATTCTTCCCGCGTTTGGCCATGTTCGATTTTTGGTGTGTCATTCGCCCTCTGGGGTCTGATTTGTGGGAGCCCTCAGCTTTACCCGAGCCTACACCGAACCACTTTGTCTCTCGTTTCTTCATCGGGAAATCGCGGGTAACTTTATCCCTGATTTTATCTGTACATAGATAGTCTTCTCACTTCTTGAAGAGTAGATTTATAGGAACGACGAGAATTGACTAATTGACCCCGATTCCTTCCTTTGTACGCCATAAGCAAGTTGACAAGCTAAAACATCTGATCAGTCACGTCGCTAGGACTTCGAACACGTGTCAGCCGCCGGTTGACCACCCTTGGTAATTACCGAATGTGAAGGTCATGCATTCATTATTTTCTTTTGTATAAAAGCTCCTATTTCCTTTTTCCAATTTTTTACTTTCCAATTTCAAACCTTCTTGAGTTACCCACGAATTTTCTATTTGTTCATCAATCTTTAAAATTTCATAAATTGTTCTCCACATCTTCATATCTTCATCTCTTATCTTCAAACTTTCATACCTTACCTTCAAATATTCATTAGATCATCGAATCTTCATACAACCTTCAAACCTTCATATTCCCAGATCAAGCTGGATAAAACCTCAAAATTGGTGCCTCAAAACACTGCTCCTTCAACATCTACCTCGGCCGCAGGCACTGAGGCAACCCTTCTGATAGCAGCCGTGAACCTTCTCTTACAGAATTTAACCCCAGAGGTTGCTCCACAAATAACGACTTTAAGGTCAAAAAAGTCTCCAAACAAGTAGACCAAAGAAAGGAAGCGTGGAGGTATGTCTACTCATTACCGAGGAAATGCTCCAAGCGGTCCGGGAGGACTGTAAATGAGGGAAGGCAAAAACATAGTCCTTCCCAGTCCTGATGAGGACACCATGACATACATGGAAGGATACTTAAGCGTTTATACGTATCTTTTCCCACTCGGTCCGATGGACACAGTGGTCCTTGAATTTTGTAAGAGGTACGAGATCTACCTCGGACAAATACAACTGTCCTTTTGGTGGATCATAATCCTTCTCCGTCACTTCGCCAACAACATGGAGGAGCCCCCATTCACAATCGACTATCTGTTGTGCGTTCAAAGCCTCTGAACCTTCTGAGGGGGGGGGGGGGTTAATCAAGCTTGCCTACGGGCAAAGAAGGCTCCCTTCTCTTGTATCGACGAGGACAAAGACCAAGGTTGGCAGAGAAGGTTTGTTTTGATAAAAACCGAAGACCTCATTGGCTCCGAGTTCCTGCCATTCCCCAAGAAGTGGAACTCAAAAAGTAAGATTGTTTCCTCTTAATTTACCCCTCTTTTCTCATTACTCATTTTTTCTAATACGCTGCTGTTGCCCAAGTCCCCAATGTGGTCCCTCATTCTAGGGAGTGGGTCGAGGGCATCTAAAAACAACTCACTTACCCCGAGCTTGAGGTGTGCAAGCTTTCCAAAGGCAAGAGGAAGGCTTGTTCCGAGGGTGAGTGTCCTTCTTCTTTTAGTTGGATTTCCCTCGAAGTCATTCTCATTTGATCGTTATTTTAACTAAGTGTTTTCCTTCTACAGGTTCCTAAGACCACCAAACTCTGGGCAATTTCCGAGGCCATGGCCTCATCTCAGTCTGAATGATCGTCTGCCTCGCTGCAGCCTACTACTGAAGCTGCTGCGAAGAAGGAGGAGAAAATGAAAAAGAAGAAGAAGAAGAAAACGTCCCCTCACTCCTCGGATGCTCCTTCCGAGGCCAAAAAAAGAAAGAAAATGATCATAGTTAGGGTTAGAAAAAGCACCACAAAAAGTTTCAGTGCCAGGGACGGACCCTAAAACTCTTTACCGGCTCAGGGACTTCCCCGAGGATGAAGGCATGATATTCATCAATCACGAACTGAGTGACGCTGCACAAGAGCTGGTAGACCTAGAGGGGACGATCATAATGCTGAATCCCCCTCAACTCGGGAGCCCTAAGAAGGACATGTGGCCATCGCTTCTCAAGAAACCCCTTTGGTACCGAGAACAATGGTTCTCGAGGATGACGTCGTCATCCATATCCAAGATTTTCCGTCCCGACTGGAGACCGCTCTAAATGAGGCTCGAGTTGCTGAATAAAAGCCAACTAATGCGTCCCGAGCCGTGGATGAAGCCCTCAACTCATTTTTTGAGGGCGTGGACATCGGTGTGCTAGATGACTACTCTGGCTTTAGCCACCTGGCTATCCTGAAGAGGGTCTTACAATTGGGGTTAGGTGGGCCAAGTTCGAGCTCAAAGCTCAAAAAGCAATTTCCGGCCCCAAGTGTATACCGTGACTTGAAGAAGACGGTCATGTTCACAATATCGGCAGATACCAGCATGCTGTTCAGGCCAGTCGGAGTGGCCAGCTACCTCTGTTCCTTGGTGACCGAAGAGGACCAAGTGAAAATGAACGAGTAGACGGGCCGAGCTTATTCAACGAGGCCCAACAGGCGCCGAATGGGGTATGTCTTCTTTCCTTCATATATTTATAGATTTCTTTACCTTAATGGTATTTTAATGATTCCTCTTTCTTTGTGTCTCAAGCCTTAGTACTTTACCATGAGAGCTTTCACCGGGGCAAGATGGAGATGAGTTACCACAAGTTTGAGCTCAAGGAGTAAGTCTGGAAAAAGAACATGTATACAGCTCTTTGTGAGCAAAAAGATGAAGTCCTCAAAGACCACTCAATCCTCCAAGCTGATTTGGAAAAAGCCCAAAAGGAGGTCTCGAAGGTGAAACACGAACACGCCTTTCTAGTTGAAAAGGTAAGAGTGTTTGAGATCAATAACAGGAGGTTAAATGCATATGCTAATGCCACAACCCCGTAAGTCCAAGAGAAGATAACCCTGATCGACCAACTTAGGTCTGGAATGGATAAGGTCAAAACCTCAACTGAGGGGTTAAGGGGAAAAATGGATCTTATGGATTCGGAGTGGGATGGCATCAAAGAGAACCTGACATTGACCAAAGTACAGCTCCGAGTGACGAGAGAAAAAGCCAACAAATGGTCTCGGCTAAATGAGGAGCTCCGGGCTCAGCTCGACTCGACTGTTATAGAATAGGATGCTCTCAGCCAAGAATACACTGCAGTGAAGTCCAAATTGGAGGCGGCTTCGAACGAGGCCTCTAACGGTCAGGACATGCTGTCCTAATACAAAAATGATATGGAGTTAGCCGAAGCTCGTGTCATAACGAAGATCGCATATGTGAAGTGGCTATCTCGGAGAGAGACCCTGGAGGAGATCAAGGCTAGGGGAGTTGACCTGGCGGCCGAGGTTGAACAAGCGAAGAGCCTCGAAGTCGAGGCCAGAGCGAGATACCAGCCCAATAGTTCGAGCAGCGAGTCAGGCTCCGATGCAGACTAGGCAGGAAATACCTTAGATTATTTTTTTTCCTTGCAGCTACATATTTTGTATTTTGAAGCCATTTCATTGTGCCTATGTAAACACCTTTTAGTAATTATATAAAAAGATTTTCCTTGGTTACATATTGTGTCCTTTTCTTTTTTGTGCTTGCTTATGTTTTAAGACTTAGGATATATAACTTGTATTTTGGACTTCATAATATGCCATTGATGCCTTAGCACAAATTTACATCGCTTAAACTGTTCGTTCTCCCAAGGCCTAGATGAAATGATAACTCCTAGTTGCTTTGAATTCGGAGGACTCGATAAAAAATGAAGTCTTTACCAAGTAGCTTGGACCTTTTCATGAAGTCTCCCAAGGCCTAGATGAAATAATAACTCCTAGTTGCTTTGAATTCGGAGTACTCGATAAAAAATGAAGTCTCATGTAGTAACCGGACACAACTATTCTTTGCCGAAGGTGGACCTTTTCATCGTCATAATTCGAGATCGAGTAGCTTGACCAGGTCTAACGTAATTTTTCATGGATTAAAAATGTGTAAGGACCTTACTTTTTTATGCACGAGCTCAAACGTCTCCAAGCTTTTTATATTTTGTGACCGAAGCTCTAAAGGCTTCGTCCCTTAAGTTGGCCGTGGCCTTTCATGTTTAGGACCTGACTTGTAGACTCGGTGCTTTTGGGATTTAGTAGCCTGAATTTCCCAATCTTACTGTCAGGTAGCAGTCCCCGATTCGGGGTGGCCCGTAGGCTTGGAGAGTTTTGAACCCACTATTAATTATAAGTAACTTAACGACAATATTGCTTGTGCAAATGTGAATCGATGAAGCATAGAAGGCAAGTTTCTTTTATTACTTTGGATGTAGCATAATTGATTGAAAGTACAAAAGTTGTCTGCCATGGCGAGAATAAGCTATGCCGGCACGGTTTTTTTGACCGTTTGACCCTTACAATTAATCCTAATATTCAAGCCTTAGATTTCAATATCGAATAGGAGTGCCTTCTAATTTTCCAAACTTAGGACTTTAGTTCTTGACTCGGGGTGTGATGGCCCCCTAGTATTCGAGGCTAGGTTGTGAGGGCCCGAATACTATCGATCTGATACGGGCGATCCGAAGTCTTCGGTCTAGGACCAGTCTTCAAATCTAGGGTAGCACACTTAATGTTGCCTCATTAAAAACCTTTCCATAAAACACACTTAGCAGTAGAACCGCTTCAAGTGCGCCATATTTCAGTTATTGGGTAGTTGTACACTATTTTCGGACTCGAGCCGATATGAGTCTTTCCTGGTTATACCGGTGGCTCTGTATGGTCCCTCCCAGTTTGGGCCTAGTTTCCCGTCATTCGGATTTTTGGTATACAGTGTGACCTTCCTCAATACCAAGTCCCTGACAAGGAAGTGTCGAAGGTTTGCCCTTCGATTGTAATATCTTCCCATTCGTTATTTTTGGGCTGCTAACCGGACTAGGGCAGCTTCTTGCCTTTCGTCTACTAAATTTAAGCTTGTGGCTATGCCTCGTCGTTTGACGTCTCCGTAGCATATCAGAACCTTAAGCTCGATTCTCCTACCACTACCGAAATCAAAGCTTCTGCATCACAGATTAGAGAGAATGGTGTTTCACCAGTACTCGACTTCGAAGTCGTTCAATATGCCCATAGGACCTCAGGAAAAATTTCTTTCCACACTCATTTTCTCTTCTTCAAGTTCTACAGTATAGTTTTGTTTGTTGACTCCGATTGACCGTTCGCACTAGAGTGGTAAGGGTTGAAGAATCTTTTTGATTTTGTGGTCTTCAAAGAATTTATTGACCTTGATGCCGATGAACTGTCTTCCATGGTCACATATGATCTCAGCCGGTATCCTGAACTGGCATATTATATGATCCGAGATGAAGTCGATGACCTCTTTTTCCCTAACTTTCTTAAACGTCTGTGCTTCAACCCACTTGGAGAAGTAATCGGTCATAAGTAGGATGTACTGGACTTTATCGGATGCCCATGGAAAAGGACCTACGATGTCCATTCCCCATTTCACGAATGGCCAAGGGGAAAGGACAAGGTGAAGCATCTACCCCAGTTGGTAAATCAACAAGGCGTACCTTTGACACTCATTGCAGTTTTGAACAAAATCCTCTGCATCCTTTTCCATCTCGATCTAGTAATAACCAGCCCTTATCAACTTCCTAACCAATGATTCCATCCTGAGTGGTTTCCGACCATCATAGACTTTCCTCATCACGTAATCAGTCTCCTTGGGTCCCAAGCACCTTTCTATTGGTCCAAAAAATGGCATTTGGTATAATTTTCCTTCAACTAGGCTGAACCTGGAATCCTTAGTTTGAAGGTAGTCTATGTATTTGTTTCTCCAATCCCATGTCAATCTTGTTAAGTTTACCTTAGCATGACCTTCCTCTATCATCGAACTCATCAATTGCACTACCGCTTCAGAATTAAATTCATCGAAGTTGACTGACGACCCTAGAATAGCCAATGCATCGGCCTCGTTATTCTGATATAGGGGCACATATTCTAGTGTCCATTCCTTGAACTGATATAATGTTACTTGTAATTTATCCAATTATCTCTGCATCCGATCTCCTTTTACTTCAAATATTCTGTTAACCTGGTTGACAACAAGGATAAAGTCGCACTTGGCTTCGTTCACTTCAGCCCCCAAGCTCTTAGCTAGTTCTAGACCTGCAATCATAGCCTCTTACTCGGCTTCATTATCAGTCAATTTCACAGTTCAAATAGACTGCCTTATTACATTACCCATGGGTGGTTTTAAAACAATTCCCAAACCGAACCCTTTCGCGTTAGAAGCACCATCCACGAACAGGGTTTAGATCCCCGAGCTAGTCCCTAAGCCGAGTAATAATTCTTTCTCGGCCTCGGGGATCAAGGGCGGTGTGAAATCAGCCATGAAGTTGCAAAAAGCTGAGACTTTATAGCTGTTCGGGGCCTGTACTCAATATCGTATCCGCTAACCTCTATGGCCCATTTTTCTAGTTGACCTGAGATCTCGGGTTTACGCATAACCTTCATTAGCGGATACAAGGTCATGACACATATAGGGTGACACTGGAAGTATGATTTTAGTTTTCTAGATGTGCTTAATAAGGAAAGTGCTAATTTCTCTAGGTGTGGATACCTTGTTTCGGCACACCTAGGGTTCTACTAACAGAATAGATAGGAAATTGTGTACCTTCATCTTCCCGGACCAGGACACCACTTACCGCTACCTCGGAGACTGCCAATTGTAGGTATAACTACTCATTCGCCTTCGGGGGAGGGGGGGGGGAGGGTAAGGGAGGGCTTGATAAGTATCGTTTGAGTTCTTCTAAAACATGTTGACATTCGGGGGTCCAAGAGACGTCGTTCTTTTTTTAGTAACGAGAAGAATCGGTGGTCTTATCCGGTGACCTAGAAATAAATCGGCCCAATGCGGTTATCCGCTTTGACGTTGTCAATCATGTTGATATCCTCTATGGCCTTTAGTTTATCCAGCTGATCTCTATTCCTCAGTTGGATACCATAAAACTGAGGAACTTGCTCGATCCGACTCGAAGGCGTACTTCTCTGGGTTTAGCTTCATGTTGTATTTTCTTAGTATGTCGAAGGTTTCCTACAAATGTTTCAAATGGTCCTCTACTCGCAAGGACTTAACTAACATATCGTCAATATAAACCTCCATTGATTTCCCCATTTGTTCCTTGATCATTCAGTTAACTAGATGTTGATACATGGCACTGGCATTTTTTAATCCAAATGGCATCACGTTATAAAAATAGGCGCCGAATTTAGTTATGAAAGAAGTATTCTCTTGGTCACCCCGGTCCATCTATATTTGGCTGTACCCAGAAAAGGCATTGAGAAAACTCAGCGTTTCATGTTCGGCCGTTGCAATGATCATTCAGTCAATGTTAGGCAAAGGAAATGAATTGTTCAAGTCCTTATAATCTACACACATTCTAAGCTTGTTTCCTTTTTTGGGTACGACTACTATGTTAGCTAGCCAATACGGGTATTTAACCTCCAGAATGGAACCTATTTTTAAGAGTTTAGATACCTCGTCTTTGATGAATGCGTGCTTGCTTTTGGACTGCAGCCTCCTCTTTTGTTTGACCGGGTGAAATTTTGGATCCAAGCTCAATTTGTGAGTTGTTACCTCCGGTGGGATCCCTCTCATATCTAAGTGGGACCAGGTAAACAATCGGCATTAACTTTAAGGAAAACAATGAGTTTTTTCCTGAGCTCGGGGGTTAATCTCGTGCCCACGTATACCTTCTTGTCCGGTAGGTACTTGATCAATATGACTTGTTTCAGTTCCTCGATCGTCAACTTGGAGGCATCGATATCATCGGGGTGCTATGAAGGATCTTGGGACCCCGAAGTGATCTTCCTCATTCGTTGATTGTTCCTCCCGTTTCTCCAGCCCGGTCGGGGTCGGGATAAGTGATTGGTATTTGGTGCCTTTCCCTTCGACCAGTCCCCCATTTTTTGCTGTTGTGATTGCGGGCACCTGACTTATTTCCTCGACAACGAACATCTCCTTTGTGGCCGGTTGTTCCTCGTAGACCATTTTGATTCCACTTGGGATTGAAAATTTCAATGCTTGATGCAAGGTTGATGCCGCCTCATGCTGGGGACCCATGATCTCCCGAACTAGGTGTTGTATCTCATATCCCCCTCGATTACATAGAGCTTTGTCTCCTGGGTGGTTCCGGTTGTGTTCACCGGTAGGGTGATTTCACCCTTCGTTGTCTCGCATACCATATTGAACTTGTTCAATACTCGAACTGCTGGTACGATCTGATTCAACAACCCCAGTTGTTCCACGACCCTCCATTGGATGATGTAAGCCGAGCTACCTAGATCAATTAATACGTATTTAACTAGAGATTTATTAATAAATATAAATATTACCAGTGCATCGTTGTGAGGTTGAATGACGCCCTCGGAATCCTCGTCATTGGACGAGATGGAACCTTTTGGAACATAGTCTTGAGTCTGTTTTTCTCTTGTGGTAGAAACCTTGGTGCGTTTTATCATTGGACCTTGTGGAACGTCTACTCCTCCAATGATCATGTTAATCACATGTTGAGGTTTTACTGCTCGATTTGTTTGTTGGCATCCTTATTTTTGAAATGGTTTTTGGTCCGCTTGCTTAGGAATTCCTGAAGATGCCCCTCCTTAAATAGATGAGCCACTTCTTCCCTTAGATGTCTATAATCTTCGGTTCTGTGATCGTGAGTACCTCGATATTTACATATCAAGTTGTGATCCCTTTGTGGGGGATCAGAATAGAGTGGGCTTGGTCATTTAGTCTCTTTGATGCGACCGATGGCCGGCACTATACTTGCTGCATCTATGTTGAAGTTATACTTCGATAATCTCGGAGCATATTTGCCCCCGGGTGATCTGTCGAAGCCGTTTCTATTTGCCAAACCTCGGTTATTTGGACCCTGGTCGCTTCTCGAATCATTCCTGTTTAGGTGGCGATTGGATCTGTTTTCTCTTCTATCAGAGTTGTATGGCTGGTATCGATTTCGGGGCGGCCTCGGCTCATGATCTATAATTCTTTTAGACTTGTCGTTCACTCTATTGGGGTAAACAGACCCCGAGGAGACTCCTAGTTGATCGTCTTCGACTCTGATCTTTGACTGATACCTGTTGTGGATATCGACCCAGGTGACCGTAGAGTATTCTACCAAGTTTTGCTTTAATTGTTGAGAAGCAACTGAACTTCGGGGGTTGAGCCCCTGAGTAAACGCCTGAATGACCCAATCGTCTGAGACCATGGGCAGGTCCATTCGTTCCATCTAGAACGTCGATACGAATTTCCTAAGAATCTCATTGTCCCTTTGATTGACTTTAAACAGGTCCAATTTCCCATCTCAACTTTGATAGCGCCAGCGTGGCATTTAACAAAGGCATATGCAAGCATAGTGAACGAATCAATAGAATTTGAGGGTAAGTTGTTGATAACAAATTTTCCCCTAATGATTTTATAAATGTCATATATACTTTTAAAATATCACTCATGCATCATCACCAATTTACAAGAGTCATATAAGTATTTTCTGTAATTTTTCATAATTTTTAAGGCTTTAAAATCAATTTTCACTCATTTAAATTATTCAAATATTTATTAATTACCCTTTCAAATTATTTTGTGATGATTTAGTCAGCCAAATTTGTTCTTTGAATCCACATATATGTTTTATAACATTTTTACTTCCCTTTAATGGTGTTTTTGAGTTATTTACATATTTTTACAATAATAGCCTATATTTTACAACTAATTGCATTTTTATTATTCTATTTTAAGGTCAAAATAACTTTTTATATGTTTACTACCTTTAGCTTTTATTTGTAAATACTTATTTTTTTAAATAATATTTTTTATAATTAGTTATTATTAATTTATTTTCTCTAAATTTCATTATTTAAAATCTGGCCTACGTGATGCCTAATTTTCGAACCAATTAAGGTCCAAACAAATGAGCCCATTCCTGATCGACCTGCAGAAGCCCAACACGAAATGACCCTAATAGGTCTGCCCTAATCTACGACCCGTTACACCCAACCTAGCTCATTTAAATCTCAGTCGTTGATCGAAAATGATCAACGACTCACAACACTTCTCTCCTTTTTCCTTATATCTCCTCAAGCTAAACCCTAGCCCATTCTCAACCCTGCAGTTGCCCTCAAAAATTCCCTTTCGTCTCTCATGCCTAAACCTTAGCGACCGGAATTTTCTCACCCTTTTTCCCTGCATTTTTCCCTCGAACCAGAGATCTTCTTACCTTTTCTAAACGATTACCACTCTGATATGGTAATACTAAGTATTGTTCCATATATGGAAGGTGTATTTCGTATAAATCGGGTTCTTGAAGATCTTGTGGGATTCTGGCTAGGTACATCAAAGGACACGAAGCATCTCTCCTGTTGGGCACATTGAGTCTGGCTTGATTAGGGTTTGCCTTACTCATCACCCTAAATTCGATTTGAAATTGATTTGCATGTGGTCTTTTTCTTATTCTATATGACTGATTTTCTTTCCTTATTCTGCGTGATTGGTCTTCATTCCATTTTTTTACTTGTTATTACTACTATATAAACACCTCTCCTAATTCCCTTTAGACAGACCTTAAGAACTATTTCCTCTTATTCTCACTCACTCGATACTATTCTGAATCTATTGTTCTTGGCCGGCTGAAATCTAAGGCTACCAGAATTTGCATTCTCAACCTCCCCAGTGTGATCACTTCTCGGGACTCATCAGAAGTCCTTGTGAACTCTGACACTGGGATTGGGGTCTTGTTGTCCTCTATTGTTACTAATTTTCAAAGTATAGCTGAAATTTGCTCTTCTCCTTTACTTGTTCGTTAGTTTCCACTAGTAAGCATACGTAACTCTCACAATTTCATCTCTTTTCTTGTGTTCATGCCTTGTGTATCTATGCCACTTGAGCTTCAGTGAATCAATACGATATTATGTCAATTCTACTTATGGTTCTTTGATTTTTGTTTTTTAAGTTGTTGTGTAGTTCTATGATTTTCTAGCCTTAGAACTTGCCTGTAACTCTAAGTTTGATATACGCCCTCAATTTCTGACTCCCTTATGTCTACTTAGCCCAATGTGTGTATGTGTGTCTGAATTCTTACACTTACTGTATGTGCTCATCATGAAAGATTCTCACTACTTTAAGCATGCCCAGCCTAATGTGTTTTTGTGTGTTACCTGCTACTCTTACCGAGTTTACCTCCCTACTTTGTTCTACATTCTTGGATATATTAACTCGTGTGTTCTATGTGTCTGATACTCTACTAGGACTAATACTTAACTACGTTGTCAGCCCAAATATGTTATCATGTTAATTATGTGCTTTAATATATGTTACATGCCTGATTCAATCATGTATTGTTTAATACTACTTACCACTTGTAAGGTGAACTGCAACATCCTCTTTTACTTATGTGTGGTTTAATAATCTAGTTAATATGTCCCTGCTTACTATGAATTCTGGCTCTCCTAAACTTGTTTAATCTACTATGTTATGCTGATACCTGTTGTTAATCTTGAGGTTGCCTCTATGCCTTGTTCTGGACTGTTATGTAAACATAACTCATGCCTAGAGTGTATTTTAGTTCCTACTGAGTCATTCATACCTAACTTCCTGTATTTCTTGGACCCTACTATTCATTACAACTAGTTTTCCTGAAATTTATATCTCTATTGTGTGTTTGTTGACTTGATCAACTCTGTACTCTTCAGTACTAGTTAAACCTTTAAGAGTAACTTTACAACTAGCTTGTTCCCCTATATGTAGTCAACTATTGCTGGATTTGATGCATGTTTGCCTAACTTCTGGAACTGAGTTATGGCATAATATTCAACATGCTAAAGTTTCCCCCTGCCTGATCAAGTAATTGCTTGACAATGAACCTGCTCTGTTATGGCTTCCATGTTAAGCACACCATGTAAAGGTTGTGCTTTACTATGCCTTTACTCATTTTTCATGCTTCAACATCTTGTTTAAAAGTGCTTTAGGCTAGCTCTAGCTTTGCTGTTGTTTGAAACTTCACTTGAAATCAGTATGCCTTCTCATGTTAGTCAATCCTATCGCCTTAACTTAGTTTATAAAAAATATAAGCAAGAGCTGCCTTATGTATGCACTATAAACTTGTCAATATGTTTTAGTGAAAACTGCTATTAGCTACAACTTTAAGACTTTATTGTGTAGATTTCAAAATGTTGTTTAATTAATCCTATGTGTGGTTTGTTATTTGTACGGTTAAGTTTGGCATGTATGTCACCTACTTGGGGACTACTTTTATCCATGCATGTTGTTGGAGTTGCACCTTATAATTGTCTTATGCCTTGGGTGAGCCTGGGTTATTTTCTTTAAGCCTGTAGTTTGGGCTGTATTTGATTCAGCTTGTAACTTGGTCATATTTGAGGCATGTACTCTTCCGCTTGGGCCTGTAATAACTTGTAATGAACGATAATTGGGGACTAGTGAAAGCTGGGGGCCTAGGATACTCTATCTCCACATAAATGGGTAGAAAGCATGTCTATAGGGTTATAATTATTTAATTGCTTGCTATGTCCCATCTTTGAGGAATTATCTGCATAACGTGTTAATTGTCTATTCACTTAGAAAGCATGACCTAGGGTTAATATATTTCCTTAACTTGCAAGTATCAGTAGGTATGCCTATAAGGTCTGAAATCAGACTTGTTGGGCATAAACAACATGCCTATAAGAATTTAAGTGTTTTACTTGTTTACGTGCTTCACTTCTACACGATATTAGATAGCACGCCTATAGGATTCAAATATCATTGGTTATTTGATCAATTTTCTCTATTACCATGTGTTAGGAACCATGCCTATAGGAATCACGCACACACTTCACTTAACTCGTCAAGATATGCTACACTTGTTTCTATGTCTACTATTCAACGCTTTTAGATAATATGCCTATAAGATACAATAATGCAATGCCTTTGCTAATCTAGATAGAATGAAGGTTTAATAATTGATCAACTGCTTTATGTTACTTTTGTATTGGCCCACTTAGATGACATTCCTATAAAGATGAAGTGCTATAAAATCAAGCATTGTCAAACGTTAGAAACCCTGCCTATTGGATGTTTATCAATGTCGCCAATCCTGTGCTTTCAGGCGACTTCACTACCTCATTATGCAACTAGTATAAGCCATGCCTATAGGACAATATTTCCTGCCTAAGACGCATATCTATAAAATTAGCGCTGGTAATTCAGAATTCTGGGATTGTCTTCAATGCCTTATTCTGCTAACAAATTCGGAATCATGCCTATAGGACTTAATGATTCTAATACGTCTTAATCTTGTCTATAGCATAACCAGAAAATCTGATCGCATGCTTTTGTGATAATGTGTGGAGGTCAACTTGAGCCTTTCATTGCTATTGTGTGCAATCCTATTTGTTTTGAATGTCGCCTAGTTTTATTATTTTGAGCAACCTAAGTAAAGTCTAGAACCACCGAATAGTAGGTCCAAAGCATCCTGAACCATAGGCATGGGACGGGTAGTGCACGCATAGGATACAGTTTGGAATTGAATTAGAGCGCCTTTACGTAATAACTTCAACATAGTAATTGGGTAGCAGAAGATGATAGTCTGTACCCGCTGAATAATATGAGCAACCCCTACCCTAATGGAGTTGCGAAGTATTATTTACGTTGCACGGGGTGATCATTTAGGCCTAAAAACTTAGGACCCCCTACCTTTTTATATACTTGTTATTCACACTTAGTCATAGATCGATGCAATTGTACTCCTTATGATTTTTTTTGAAGACTTGTATCGATTAGTCATATTGTTAATTCTTAGGTTATAAAAGAGTTTTCACTTGCTACATCTTTCCTTGCTTATTTGATCACCTAATTAATTATCTAATCCACATAGTGTAAACTTCGACCGGGACCCACAGTTGTGGACCTCGAAGAGTGCCTAACACCTTCTCTTTGAGGTAATTTGAGCTCTTACCCGATCTTTTGTGGCGTTGACTATTCAAACAGAGTTATTTGTGTATAGGTGCCCTAACGCACCTTAAAAATCATTAGGTAGTGACTCTTCTCTTTTAATACCCATTTAAAAGAGTTGTCACATGTCGAAACCCGCTTTCGCGAGAAAATGGAGCACGACATAAGTTATGGTACCATATCATCGCTCCCTTAGATAAGGTTTCCCCAAATTTTTTTAGTAACACCGACTTGATCTCATCGTTCTCGAGGTCATTGCCTTTTATTGCACATGTGTAAGAGGTCACATGCTCGTTTGTTTTGTGGTTCTATTATACTTCTGAATATCGGACATCCGGAACCTTTTCGGAATGAGCTTCTGTGTGGCACTCGGGGGAAAAGTCTTCTGAATAAACTTTTTCGAATCTGGTTCCTTCGATATCGTAGGGGCTCCCAGAATTTGATCGACACTAGAATTGTAAGTATCCACCTTTTTATCGTTTGTCTATATTTTCTTTTCGGCGGATTCCACCCGTTTCATCAGTGCTTCAAGCTTTTTCATCACCTCGGAAGTTTTCCTAGGTCCGAACCCATCTGGTTATGTGATAATCTGTTCTTCTCTCCGAGTATCTTCTCCAACTCGCTCGGGTTCGGTCGTGTTCTATGCGTGATTTTGACTCAGCAATTGTGCTATTGCCACTTGCCGGGCTTGTAACGTTTCAAAAATCATACGTAAGCTAAATCCATCACCTCCCCTTTCGGGCGCTTCTCGAGTCGATGGCCGGGGTACTTTGTGAACGTTGTTATTGGGATTAGTCAGTAGGTTGATACTGATAGCAACTTGTGAATTGGCGTCTACTTGGTCAGTGATGGGGATGCCATTAGGGTCAACAAGGGGCATGTCGTTGCTTGGTTCCATATTATTATTTTATCGTGGTGGCCTGATTCGCGTCAACATTCAAGTGAGCAGAATGAGAATTTGACATTTTAACTAAACCTGAAGTCACATTTCAAAGAGCAAGTGTAAAATAGGGTGCGTATTATATAGATTCGTATTAAACCACTATTATCCTTAGCCCCACGGTGGGCGCCAAATTGTTTACCCCTAAAACGAGTAACAATTAAATTTGTACGCGGTTTAAAAGATACGCGATTTAATTTAACACGAATGATTAAGAACAACAAATAATTAAATTAAAGAAAAATAAAGGGATCAAACCAAATATGATGGAAGGATTAAACCTGGCTTTAAGTCTAAGTGTTGAAACTGGTTCCGAAGGAGCCATCGAGATGAGCTCGGTTGCAACTAAAGAAAGAACAGCTGAAAAACACTTTGGACAATATCTAGAAGGCAAAAATAAAATTTATTTCTTTGATATGCGTGCCAATAGTGGCCCAAAAATGAAAAGGTTCTCCTCTTTATATAGTAGGAAAATTCCAATCCTAGTATAAGTCTAAATAAGATAAAATCTTCTCTTCTAGTAAAACATGATCCGCAGCCGATATCAAGCGAGAATCGCGTTGTATTATCAAGTTGATGGCGGATATTTCGGCCACTCGTTCGTCGTCTTTAACCGTCTTCTTTTTAGACCCGATTCTTTATTTTGCTTGAGCTCGATTCTTCTCATGTTTGGCCATGTCCGATTTTTGGTGCGTCATTCGTCCCCCCGGGCTCTGATTTGTGGGAGCCCTCGATTTTAACCGAGCCTGCATTGAACCACGTTGTCTCTCGTTTTTTCATCGAAAAGGAGAAATAAGAAACGAATAACTAAATTACTCGGTCCCCTAATACATTAATTCCACCGCGCGAATTTTGTCTATCGTCTCAAGGAGGGTCTCTCCGCAACGTTACGTGCAAAATGATCTTTCCTTAGTCTGGATCCAGAGAATTAAAGTATTAATTTTGAAATGAGAAATTTGGCTATTCCTATAATTTCTCCAACTAGGAATTGTAGAAGATGGACCATATATAATAGTCCATCTTTTTTTCCTTTTTTCTTTTTCGGTTGTTTTTCTAGATACCATTAATTAGTTCCTCTTCTACTGCACGTCGTAGTTCGTTAAGAGTTATCGCAAATAACATTATTAACCGATCGAAATGCGCTTTTGGCAAAAAAAAATCTCTTAAATGTTTTTTCCTGTATTCGAATAATTCGATGTAAAGTAATTAGCAATTGACAATAACATGTGCTCTTTGCTAAATTTTGTATTCCGTATATATACTCCTATCCTAAATAATACAACAGTAAATTCCTCGAAAAAAGTAAAGGAAAAAAAAAGAACTTTTTATACAAGCTTAGATCTAGATCTATCCCATGCAACTGTATAGGCGTTGCTGGGCTAGCTGTTACAAAACTGAAATCATACAGATCAAAGTCTTGAGGCTCTTCTTTCTCTTGCTCATCCTAGATCTGCTAGCTAGCAGATCTGTATGTATTTCCATATTAATTTCTTGTAAATCCCAATTATAAAGCCGTTGCTTTATAAGAATATTTCATGAATTAGCTCATGGATACTTTTCCAATTTTAAGGCATATGTTCACAACCCTATAGGCATGCCAAACCTTTAGCTTCAGATCCTTTCATAATTCTAAGCCTTCTGCAAGAGTTAATGAACATATTCCATGGTACATCTCCAACTAGCATCCAATCACCATCTTTGTCTTCATATGTTGGTGCATAATCAGATCCATTGTATCCTTCTCTTTCTGTGTATACTCCTGAAATTTTAAATTATACACAAACACTTAGATTATAATCCTAGAAATCAAATAATACTATCACAAGTATATATCATTCTAAGGTACTTTTTATAAGTTAACTGAACTTACCAATAGTGCACTTGAACATGTTTTGTAAAGCCTTGAGTAGCTCCGGGTAGCTTTTGTAAACCTTAAGGTCAATTTTCCTCAAGTAAGGTGCTCCATCCATGCTAACTTTTAAGTACATCCCTGAGGAATTATCAGACTCGGATTTCTTGACTTGTAACACATTCTTTCTGTAAGATCGAACTGGTGGCCAGCCAACAACTTGTGCTCTGAATCATCAAAACAAAATCTTGTTAAAACCCAATTTTATATAATTAAGAATCAAATCAATTCAACCAATAAAAAAAAATTAACTTCTAAAATATTCAACAACACTTACTTTGGTGCTGGGGCTGAGTCTTGTTCATTTTCCTTTCCACTAGATGAGTTATCCATCTCTGATGATGTTCTTTTCTTGCTATATTTAGCACTAGTAGAAGCAGAAGAAGATTGTTTCTCTGGTTCATCTATTCCAGGCAAACCTAATCTTAGTTCAGTTGCCTCAAGATTGAGATCCTTCTCGTACGTTGCTGTTCTGTCCATCTTTAGACAACTATATATATATATATATGTACGTCTTAAGCACTTTTAACTTGTACGTAGTCTTCTCCGGCGACGATGAATTATTGCTGACTTCTTGTAGTTATGTTTTTCTGAACCAAATGAAGAGTTGTTTTGCAAATTGGCAAGTTGTGAATGATGAATTATGAGGAAGAGGGGATATAATTTTATAGGTTGAGAAAGGCGAGACTATCTAGGCGAGTTATTCTCCTTGTGCATGAATTTCATAGCACGGAAAATGAGTCTCACACGCTACTTTGTCAATACGCGCTTGTTGTTGTCATTAAATGGACAGTGTGTTGAGTACGCACGTTCCCCGCGAGTTTTTGGACAAAGGTTTACGTTTCGTGAAACACAAATTTTCATGCACATCTATTGGTGTCGGTCACATGAGCGGCAATGTTGGGTCGACTGAATTGTGATGAGGGAACATAGGAGGGACACTCCACGCCTGTATTGAAAATAGTGGTCCGGAAATAAACAGAAGAGTTATGGTTCTCAACTCAATAAGTTTAAATTTTGGATACACTTTTAATTTATCTTTACAATTCCTTACATTACACCCATTTGATAGTTATTACACCCATTTGATAGTTATACGAATACGTAACGAGAAAATAAATGAAGGGTGTACGCAGGGGCGTATGTATGAATTCGTAAACGTATCGAAATTTATAAAAACAATAAAATTATCACACGATTGCAAAAAAAATAAAGAAAGTGCTAGTTGAGGTTTGAACCTATCTTAGAGCAAAATTAGGTTCATAACAAACATGCCAAGATACAATTTATATCAAATGGTGACATTTTTTCCTATTTATCTGTTTTCTCACAGTATAAATATATATATTTAGTAAAACTTTTCGACGAAGCGATGTCGCATGACATCACTTCATTAAGCATGCATTCGCCCCTGAGCATACGTAACATGACAGGACTCAGGGCGGAGCTAGCATGCGAGATACAGATTCGTCTGAACATAATAATTTAATCTAAATTTCATATTTTTTTTAAATTTTTTATTAAATACATATAAATTATTAAATAAAAATTAAATAAAATAAATAAATTATGATCTCGAACTCGTAAATTTTAAATATTAATTACGCGCGTATACGTGGAGAGGGGATCAAACACCATGTGAGATAGGTTCGGTGGATGCCGATAGATGGCTTATAGGGCATGGGGCCATATGGGTTGCAATTATTAGTTGGGACCTACCAATTGAAATTGATAAGCATCCTTGTTTCTTTTTCCACATAAATTATAGGTGAATGTCTGTATGTGAACAGAAACGAATAGGTATATGCCGGTAGACACAGACATGTGCATGGCCAGCTCAATAATACTTTACGCCTACGTCTAAACTTTTGCTTAATTAGGACGAGGTGGGTCTGCACTTTAAGTATACGTATTAAATTGAATAATTAAGGAAATCAGACTAGTTAAATACTTCTAAAAACAGTAAGAACAAAGTGATAAATTAACTCTTAATTTGCAGTATGTTAGATAGTGCCACCTTCAGTTCATTCCTTGTTCTATTTTAATTCCCTCTAACTCCGCTACAGATAAGGGTAGATTTTAGTGGAAATTCCACCGACTTTTTAATTTTTTCTCGCATACAGAAAAGATTTCATCAGAATTACTAGATCACCACATGCCTAACTAATTAATAAATCTGACGTGAAATAGATTTTCTTTTTCAAAAAAGTCTACAGAATTTTCGTTCACGGTGCTTTTATGTGGAAGCATTTTTATTTAACCTTACACTACCGTTATAGCTTATTCGTATATAACAGCAATATTTACTATACATATACTACTACTTTAAGACTTCTATTAGAGTTAAAGCCGCTTCAGAGAAACTTTTAATTTTATATAGCTTGGTAAGCTAGCGTATGGAAGTAAACGGATAGAAATTAAGAGTCCACCAAACTATATAGAGAACTAAATATTTTATTAGTTCTCACAGAACACACACACAGCAGTTAGTAAATAACACAATAAAGTTTTACGTGGAAAACTCTCAGCTCACGGGATTAAAAACCACGACCAACACTCGTAAGATTTCAACTTCACTACTGAGCAAAAATTAAATTACAAACTATTGTAATCTAGGAATTAACCTGTTAATCCCTCACTAACTTGTAATAACTCTATTACAAAGCTTACAACTCGACTAACTCTAGCCAAGACACAAACACAAGGTTTATGGTTTTACAAAAGGTTTCCTACACAATGCTTCTAACTAAACTAAGTAGGAACTACAAGTAAATCACTTTAACAAAGGTACAACACAGCTATGGACATATAATGACTCAATGTAAGAAACAGGTCCTTCGTTATATTGTTCTTTGTTCTTGACGCCTTGAATATCACTTGCAGGTTGGGAACACACTTGAGAGGAAGCTTGATGAATTCTTGAATGTGCAAGTGTGATATTTTGCCTTTGCTTCATGTTAATATTACATAGGTGATATCACTTGAATGATGTAAGCATGTTTGGTACAATATAAGCATGTTTGGTGCAAGGGCATTCCCCATAAAGTGACTGCTACACTGTTGGCACTGTTGCATGTGTGCAGAGAAACAGTTGCAGCCACTTTACAGTTGTGGGGAGTTGACTGATACAGTCAGTAAGAAAACTGATGTCTATCTGTTCCCTTTGTTGTTTCTTTGACTCTAGATGTTAGAGCATGTCCCAGACTTGCAATTTGTTGATCTGGAGCTCTTTGAGGATGTGGAGCAGGTTTCCCATCTGGTTCTTAGCATTAAGTTTGTTAGATCATAAAAACATAACAGGACACATAATTTATCAATTTTCTCCTTTTTGATGATGACAAACTTGTAATTGAAATTTCCCCTCTTGTTCCCTCTTTTGTTCCCCCTCAATTAATTTTCCCCTTTTGGCATCACAAAAAGATTAGTTACAAGTAATAAGCAAAAATAAGTCTAGCATGGTTAACTCATGCCACATGTGTGCACACAAACATGAATAAACATAGAGCAGAGGAGCAAAGTATGCACAGCAAAAAGGACAGAATATTTATTAATTTTGGAAATAAATAGGGAGCAATACCATTGTTATAGAATCATCCACAAAATTAAAAAAAAATAAAAAAAATAGCCACTAAACATGTCCAAACAAGGGAGATCAAAACAGAGTGAAGACAGAGTAAACTTTACACTAGGAAGGGAACAAGCTTAAGGAGCACTGGAAGGGGGAGGCAGAGATGAAGAGGCAAGAGTTCTAAGGAGGATATCCAGTCGAGCATTTGCGGACCCTTGCTCATTGAGTAACCTCTCCTTCAGGTCCTCGACCTGTCTCCTGATAGCAGCATTCCCTTTAGTCAGACGAGCAACCTCTGAGCGTTGTGTGCTATTGGAACCAGGTGCCTCCTGGGTGTGACTAAGCTGTCCCTCGAGTATAACATTCCTTGCCTTCAACTTTCTTATCTCTTCATTGGCAATATTATGAGCTTCAATTAGTTGAGAGATAGTAGAATTGCTGCCAACCCCTCCTTTCTTATCGATGCACTCACTCTCTTCTAAGGTGGTTTTAGAGAAGCTCTGCTAGTGAGTACCCACCGTAGCCTTTCCCAAAGGGACTTTGAAGAACTCAAATACTTTGGTGAGTAGAAATACGTAGGGCAGCCCATGATTACCATCCTTGAAATCTGTAACTTTTTGCTCAATCATGAAACCTGGCAGATTGATAGTGGAGTATGCATCCAGTGCTTCTATAAGGAACAGGTCTACTCGTGACATAATGAAACACCTTTTTGCACGAGGGAGCAAAACATTGTTCACCATCTCGAATAGCAGTTGGTACACTGGAAGGAGGGCCTTCTTGTGTACCCTTTCGCTTTGTTGCACTACATCCTTCAAAATGGCATGTCTGAAGTTTGAAGAACAAGTCCCCTCAATGGAGGATATTCCGTCAGTAGGCACACCCAAGATAGTTCCCAACACAGCTTCATCCAACACAAAGTCAACCCCATTCACCTTCATGCAGATGTTGTCATCCTCGACTGTGAAAAAATCAACATAAAAACTACGCACCTCTGCCTCATAGACTTTAGGACTCTCATTAGTGAAAAAATATGTTCGCTGTTGAAAGTCACAAATATCAACCAGTTGGTGCATTCCTGGCATATCATGAATATCAGGGGGAAATGTTCTCCCCCATAGCACTTTCTGATTTCTCAGATTTTCCATTCCTTCATTCTTGGCCTCATTTCCCACCTTGGCCTTCTTGGAGGAACCAGGTTCCCCATTGGTACCTGCCTTCCGTTTCATTGATTTTCTCACACTTTGGCTTTTCTTTACGGATTTCTCAGACGCCTTCTCAAACACAGACTTTTCAGACGCTGTCTTACCAGACTCCTCAGCCACTTTCTCTTCAGACTCTCCCACTTCAACATTACTAACTTCCACCACCTTCACAGATGACTATTTTCCAGATTTTTGAACAGTAGATTTCTTGGAGGAATTACGGATTAAGGGACTGGGTTCCTCATCCACCTCGTCATCAACGTCAACAACAAGTGTTGTAGGCCTCTTCATGTACTAACTTTTCACCGTTTACCAACCTTCTCCTCCTCTTCTTTTCTTTCTTATGTTTCTTTAGAGCTAACTCAAGAGCTTCCTTCTGTTGCAGCCTAGTAGTTCGTCTTTTAGGAGTGGGCATTTTGGGAGTTTCCCTTCTACTCCTAGCGCTAATTAATCTTGCAAGAGCCACATTGTCATAGTCTTCTTCACTATTCCTCATTCTCTTCCTCAGACAGAGATCTCATCTCAGGAGCGACAATGGTTAATGGCTCAGCATATAAATGAGGAGAGGGAGCGGGACCGACCTGGGGTTCTTTTGAAGAACAGGGGGTTTCATCCCAAGTAGGAGCAGAGGGCTCCTCTTGGGCGGAGGGATCAGGTCCCTCATGTGATTCCCCAGTAGTACTTTCAGGTGTCAGATTTTCGACAGGCATCAATTTCCTACCCTCTTCATGTAGACTATCACCTTCCCCTTAAGATCCATTGGTTTCAGATACACCTTCATAATAACCAATGGCACATCCCTCAGCAGCGATTGACAACATATTCTCTATGGCCTCCTGTTCTTTTAACCCAAAGTAAAAATCTGAAGGCACATGGGGTATAATACCTGTAGAATTGGCAGCATTCAAATCGAGGTCTGGGTAGTCATCGTTCAGTCATCACCGCTACGAACCATACCCTATTGTGCCTCAGAACTCTCTGCCACTTGCAGACTGGAGACTTGCTGACTTTCTTCTACCTCTACTGTTCCTTGTTTAGCCATTTTTTTTTGTGAGGCAGAAGGAGAGGTCGAAGAATTCTAAGTTTTGCGACTCTATGATAACCAGAACTTGATTGGGTTAGAGAAGAGGCAGTGGGTGGTTGGGAATTTTGCTTAGGGTTTGGACTGGGTGGTGTAGGGTGCTTAGACTCTTTCACCTGTGCTTCAAAAGATGAAGACATGGTGGGGACGATGCTGGGGACATTTGTGGCTTCGAGATTCTCAAACATTATAGAGTAGTGAGAGTTTATGAAAGAATAGAGTATTTGGGTGTTGAGAGAAAAGGAATTTTGGCTTTTGATGTGAATAGTTGTGAGAGTGACCGAGTTCGGGTTTATTTAAAGGAGGTGAGGGACCGGTTAGGAACGAGTATTGATTTTCTGGGAAGATGGGTTGTTTCATAACTGGTAGGACACTTGGGTTCCAAAAAGAGAAAGGGGAGACTGACATGTTAATGAAGTGGAACTTTTTTAGCCATTAAACCTGTGTCAAAGGAACCAACTTCCCTGACAAATTTTGTAAATGTGCGCCTCGTCTTTTTACTAAAGTGCAATGCCAATAGCTCCTTGTTTGCTTTGTAATCGCCATGTGTGTCTACCTGTAACAGTATGGAAATGAGTTCGACTTTGCCAGAAAACACTTTTTTGCTATTTTACATGTTCATGTCTTTCATAGCCAATCATCGAGGGACCAGGTTCTCCGCATGATTTTATCAACCCAAGTGCCAAACGATTCTTTTTAAAGTGCTCTCTGCTTAGTGCTTTGGTGAAGATGTCTGCAATTTGATCTTCTGTGCTGCAGAATTTCATGTAGATAAGCCCTTTTTCAACATTGTCTCTGAAAAAATGATATTGCACATCAATGTGCTTTGTTCTCTTATGCTAAACTGAATTCTTTGCCATGTTGAGAGCACTAGTATTGTCACATAGTAATGGCACACAATCAGAAAATATACCAAAATCTTCTAGTTGCTGCTTGATCCACAACAGTTGAGCATATCAAGAGACAACCTTCAGATGAGATTCCTTTGGATTAAATTGAAATCTGGCATAAAGTCCCACACTGAAAATGATATCTAGTCGGCTTACTGCGAGATGCAGGAGTGATCCAATGATACCTTTGTACATAGTCTCATTCACAGGGGAACCAGGTTCATCCATGTCCAGACGAGTGGCAGTGGCAATAGGAGTATCAATGATTTTTGAGCTTTCCATTTCATATTTCTTCAGAAGCCCTTTGATGTACTTATGCTGACTTATCGTTGTGCCCTTAGGAGTTTGTTTGACTTGTAGACCCAAGAAGAAATTCAATTCCTCCATCATGCTCATTTCAAACTCACTTCCCATGAGTTTTGCAAACTCTTCACACAAAGAATCATTTGTCGCACCAAAGATTATATCATCAACATAAACTTGCACAATGAGCAGGTTCCTCCCTCGTTTCTTCAGGAACAGGGTGTTAATGATTTTTCCTCTTGTAAAGCCATTTTCTAGGAGAAATTTGGACAGCCTCTCATACCATGTGCGAGGAGCCTGCTTCAGCCCATATAAAGCTTTGTCAAGTTTAAAGGCATACTCAGGATTCTCATGACATTCAAAGCCAGGTGGTTTCTTGACGAAGACTTCTTCTTTAAGAAAACCATTCAGAAATGCACTTTTGACATTCATTTGGAACAATTTAAATTCCATATGAGATGCAAAGGCTATGAGGATTCTGATGGCTTTCATTCGAGCAACTAGAGCAGAGATTTCATAATAGTCAATTCCTTCTTCTTGATTGTAACCTTGCACTACTAGCCTTGCCTTGTTCTTTGTTGTGTTTCCAAACTCATCAAGATTGTTTCTGAATACCCACCTGGTTCCTATAATAGTTCTATCAGCCGGTCAAGGAACCACGTGCCATATGTTATTTCTCTTAAATTGACGGAGTTCATGTTGCATAGCAGTAATCCAGTCAGCATCTTTCAATGCTTCCTTGATATTTTCAGGCTCAACTTGAGAGAGAAAAGCTGAGAAGGGAAGTGAGTATCTTGACATTGATCTAGTTTGAATCCTTGAGTCAAGAGGAGTGATCACATTTTGAAGAGGGTGTGAACTTTTTGGCTTCCAGTTAGACACCTGAATCTCATTGTAAGAGGGTCCAGGTATTTCTGAATGTGACTCATAATTGACATGAGTCCCGCTTCTCAACTCAGCATCTGGGGTTCCTTGCATAACATCAACAACTCTGTTCTCAGCTTCAGTTATTGTGATTGAGGAACCAGGTTCCTCTACATCAGTTGGAGATACAACTACATCATCATCACTTGATTCCTTAGCATGACTCATTATGTCAGCCTTTCCATTTGCCATATCAATGACTTCACCAGGAACTGTTGACTGCTCCCTATCTTGATCTATCTTATCATGTGAATCTTTCCCACATAGGTGGTGTGATTCACCAAAGATCACATGTATGCTTTCTCAACATATTGACTTCTTTTGTTGTAGACCTTGTAGGCTTTGCTTTGTGATGAATAGCCCATAAAGATTCCTTCATCACTTTTGGCATCAAGTTTTCCAAGCGCTTCCTTGGCATTGTTGAGGATAAAACATTTGCAGCCAAATGTTCTCAAATGAGTTAGCTTGCGTTTCCTCACGTTCAACAGTTCATACGGAGTTTGGTTCAGGAGGCACCTGATCATGCAATCGTTCACCAAATAGCATGCAGTGTTAACTGCTTCTGCCCAGAAATTTTTAGCAATGCCACTATCAATCAGCATTGTCCTTGCCATGTGTTCAACAGTCCTATTTTTCCTCTCCACAACACCATTTTATTGAGGTGTTCTTGTAGCTGAAAAGTTACGAGTTATGCCATTTTCAGCACAGAATTCGTCGAATTTTGTATTATCAAACTCTGTGCCGTGATCAAATCTTATACACACAACGTTGTGGATCAACTTCATTTGGATATTCTTCACGAAGGCAAAAAACACTGGAAAAGTTTCATCCTTGGTTTTGAGGAACAAGGTCCAGGTGAATCTGGAATAGTCATCCACTATAACAAAAATGTGTTTCTTTCCTCCTCTACTTGGCACCCTCATAGGTCCACACAGATCCATGTGGAGAAGATCAAGTGGCCTTGAGATGCTGACATCCTTTTTGGGCTTTAAAGTAGACCTGGCATGCTTTCCTTTTACACATCCATCACACACCTTGTGATATTTGAAACTTGACATTGGCAAGCCACGAACCAGGTCCTTCCTGACCAATTTGTTCAGCAATGTAAAGCTTGCATGACCCAATCTTCCGTGCCATAGTTCAGCATCATCATCTACAGCACTCAAACACATGAGATCTCTATTTTGCAAGGACTCAAAATCAGCAATATAGATGTTGTTGTATCTTTTTGCCACCAGGACCACTTCACCAGTCACAAGATTTATGACTGTGCAGATTTTTGACACAAATTTCACTTTTTTCCTTTTTTCCAGATTTGGAAAACACTCAGTAGGAGATATTTCAAGCTGTTCACATAATACACGTTTTCAATTGAGTGAGTGAGTGACTTCCCAATTCTTCCTACTCCCACAATGTATCCCTTTTTGCCATTACCAAAGGACACACTACCTCCTTCCAGGACTTTGAGTGAAAGAAAATCATTGATGCTTCCAGTCATGTGTTTAGAATAGCCATTAACCTTGCAACATTTTTGGCTGCATCCTTTCATTGCTTCCTGCACAAGAAAATCAAGGATTAGACTTAGGAACCCAAACAAGTTTGGGTCCCTTGTAATGAGGAAAAGGGTAAATTAAACTTCTTTTTGTCCAGGTAGGCAGTATGCATTTTTTGCCATAGGGACTAGATTCCTTAGCGGTAGTTTACCTTTTCAGCAAACACTTTGTTTTTCTATTGAGATTGTATTCTAGCCTTGTAGTTTTCTTTAAAATGACCAATTTTCCCACAGTGGGTATAAAGCCAGTTATCAAGGACAGTAACATACTTGCTATGTGGATTGTAGGAAATCTTTTTCTTTTGGAATCCGACTCCCTGCCTGTTCCCACCCTTGCTAGTATACATGGCAGTACTTTATCTGAGGAACCGGTCCACCTTAGAGATTTTTCTAGGTCACTTTTAACTCTTCCTAGATCATCTTGAAGTTGTCTGTTTCTTTTAAGTTCAGCATACATACTAGATTTCGCATATTTGAGTTCATTTTCAAGCCTAACGTGTGCCTCACTTGCAACTTCCTTTCCCTTGATAATCCCAGAACTATTTTCTCTTTTTAATTCCTCTATTGTTTCCTTTAGGTCCATGACTACTATTAAAAGGTCATCTCTCTTATTTTCTACTTCTTCAACCCTATTAATCAGAACATTCCTTTCTTTCATTAGATCTTCGACAGTCTCTTTTAGGTCAGCCACTATGATTAACAGATCATCTCTCCTATTTTCTACATCTCCTAGTTCCAATGTTAAAGCATTTTTATCATTTATGAGATTGTGATAAGCATCATTTAAAACATTTGCCAAGGATATAAGCTTTTTCTGAGAATAAGACTTTAGATTTCTTTAAACATCTAGAAAGTTAACCTCATCATCATCATTGTCTTCATCATCGTCAGATTTTGCCATCATGGCAAAGATAGAATCATAATCAACTACTTCACTTTCAACTGTCATCATGGAGGTGTCACCTTGTGCATCATCTTCTCCAGATTCGCTAGAAGAGTCTCCCCATGCAGCAAGAGCTTGTTTCACAATATTGTCAGCGACTTCTTTTCTCTTAAATCTTTTGTCAGGAACTTGGTTCCTCTTTGCTACTTTGTCTATGTTTTGCTTGTATTGTTCTTGCTTGAGGAGGGGACAATCCTTGATGAAATGTCCTGGCTCCCGCACTTATGACATAAGTCACATCCTCTTAGCTTGCTGGAGCTGCCTTCTTCAGAATACCTCTATTTCTGCGAACCATCTTTTGAAATCTCTTCGTCAAGCAAGCCATATCAGCATCCTCACTATTTGATTCATTGTTGTCTGTCTTGAGGATCATGTTCTTCTCCCTTTTAGGCTTTATTCTCTCATTATCCTTTTTCTTCTTCATTTTATAAGTTTTCATAGTACCAATGAGTTCATCAATGGTCAGCTTTTGTAGATCATTTGCCTCCGTGATAGCATTTACTTTGCTTTCCCAGGAACTAGGTAATACGTTGAGTATTTTTC
Source organism: Nicotiana obtusifolia (assembly GCA_002018475.1). Lineage (NCBI taxonomy): Eukaryota > Viridiplantae > Streptophyta > Magnoliopsida > Solanales > Solanaceae > Nicotiana > Nicotiana obtusifolia. The sequence goes on from MCJB01016558.1 coordinate 60,884, forward strand.
TGACAAATGTATTCCTTGGAACGAATTCACCTAGAGAATGGAGCTCATTGATGATAGAGGTGAAGCGAGTGTGCATGTCTTGAATGGACTCCCCGTGCTTCATCCTGAAGAGTTCATACTCAGTGGTTAGCATATCAATCTTCGACTACTTGACTTGAGTTGTTCCTTCGTGTGTTGTTTGGAGAGCTTCCCACATCTCCTTGGTAGATTGATAGGCAGAAATCCTGTTGTATTCGTCTGGCCCAATACCACAGACGAGGATCTTTTTTGCTCGAAAATTCTTCTCCATAGCCTTGCAGTCAGCATCGTTGTACTCCTTCCTAGTCTTGGGAACTGCCACTGCTAGTTCTCTAATGGTCTTCATAGGAATGAACGGACCATTGCAGATAACATCCCAGAGATCTGAATCTTCAGCCATGATAAAATCATGCATCCTTGTCTTCTACCATCCGTAGTATTGGCCATTGAATCTTGGTGATCTGTAGGTATATTGGCCTTCTTCAAAGTTCGGTGGAGTAGCCATAAGGATCATTTCTAGGTGTTAGCCTAATAGAAAGAACCTTCTCTAATACCAATTGATAGAAACTAAGGGTCCACCAAACTATATAGAGAACCGGGTTCTCTATTAGTTCCCACATAACACATACACACACACAGTAGAATTTTACGTGGAAAACTCCCAGCTCACAGGATTAAAATCACGACCAGCACTCGTAGGATTTCAACTTCACTACTGAGCGAACTTCAGATTACAAACTATTGTAACCTAGGAATTAACCTCTTAATCTGATAACTCAATTACAAGCCCCTTTATAATAATTATATTACAAAGCTTACAACTCGACTAACTCTAGCCAAGACACAAACATATAGTTTATGGTTTTACAAAAGGTTTCCTACACAATGCTTCTAACTAAGCTAAGTAGGAACTACAAGTAAATCACTTTAACAAAGGTACAACACAACTAAGGACATATAATGACTCAATGCAATAAGGTCCTTCGTTATGTTGTTCTTTGTTCTTGACGCCTTGAATGTCACGTGCAGGTTGGCAACACACTTGAGAGAAAGCTTGAGAATTCTTGAATGTGCAAGTGTGGTATTTTGCCTTTTCTTCATGTTAATATTACATAGGTGATGTCACTTGAATGATGTAAGCATGTTTGGTTCAATGTAAGCATGTTTGGTGCAAGGACATTCCCATAAAGTAACTGCTGCACTGTTGGCACTGTTGCGTACTTTGCAGAGAAACAGTTGCAGCCACTTTACAGCTGTAGGGAGTTGACTGCTGCAGTCAGCAAGGGAACTGATGTTAATCTGTTCTCTTTGTTGTTTTTTTGACTCTGAATGTTGAAGCATGTCCCAGACTTGCAATTTGTTGATCTAGAGCACTTTGAGGATGTGAAGCAGATTCTTTATCTGGTTCTTAACATTAAGTTGTTAGATTATCAAAGCATAACGAGACACATAATTTATCATAAACCAAGTTAAAGGAATTGGGATAAATAGAAACAAAGTAATAAGTTTGTACAGAATTAACGGGGCGCGCCATCGTGGGGGTTAATTTTTTTTTTCCCACAGTTTTTTGGTAATCATTAGTCAAAATCAGTGGACTAATCCATCTTTCAGGTAGCTAATCAAATCGCCAATTAGTTTGAATGAATTGGAATAAACACAAGTGTTAATGTACCCGCAAGCCGCCGTTGCTTACAAATTAACAATGTATAATATTCTTTACAAGTTTTCCCGGTATATACACATTAATCTGTTGCAAACCTTTTTACGAAAATGGGTACAGGAAAAGAAAGGATTTGGCGTGACTCTGGTAAGTAGTGGTGGCAAAATCTGTTAAAAAATATAATTATTCAATCATATTATTTATTAAAAAATAAATTGGCTAATAATTTTTTTTAAACTAGATAAAATATAGATAAGATTCGTATTATCAACTTAAAAAATAGATAACAAATGGGGTTAACCTTTTCATTTGCAAAGATTCAAATTTGGAGGTTTCTCAAGTTAGAGACACTTAAAATTCTCCCAAAAATATTATATTCAAGAAGCCATGGATAATATGAATATCCATATTATCCTCCGGTTAACCTATTTTGTATTTGTATTAAATATGAATTATTTCGAATATTTTATCCGTTCTTATTTTACCCGTTTTTAACCTGCCTATATCCAACTCAACTTACCCGTTTGCCACTTATGCTGGTAAGGGTCGTTTGGTTCAAAATTAGAATATTTTAATATTATAACTTTGGGATTGTTGTATTAATTAATTTCACCTTTTATATGAGATAAGTTGTACTAAAATTTTACTAACAAATAATATTGCTGATGCTAATACCTCCAACTGAACAAAGAATAAATTAAATTTAACAATTTATATGGAGATAAACATAAACCAAACTAACTCCTTATTAGAACATACTTAATATTCTTGGTGAACTAAACTGCATGCTTATCTCGATACTAATCCTGCTAAAAATATTAAAAACCTGCTTTTTATATACTTTTGAGGTCCTAAATAACATGCGTTGCATAAGTCTTTTTTCTTTTTTGTGATTCTCTCTTATGCTTATGTAAAATTATTGTGTACATCATTATTTATCGCTCGAATCTCTTTTTGTTAAATTCATAATAAAACATACGAACAATAATAAAAAGCTGAAATAAAAATTAAAATACCAAGTGGCTCAAAATAAACTGAAAAGTAGCGATATCATTTTTTAAAACTTTGATTAATTATCCACCAAATTCAAGGCCATCGCAGTTTGTGTGATAAAAATTCGTTCAAGGAAATAAAAGTAGCTAGCTAGTACAACTTCTTCTTCACTTTTTCTTTCTTTAAACTTTTAAGTACCTTAAGCTTGTCCTCTTCCCAATATCAAGACCACACGGACGAGTCTGCTTTCGAGGTTTAAATGACCTGACTGACTGCTACATTAGGGAATGAACAAATTTTATCCACACAATGAAGGAATTCATTATTTAAATTGTCATTTAATTATTCGAAATTATTTAATAAAATTATTTTTATTTTATTTGTAACATAAAAGTTATTTAACTAGATATATAGCACTCAAAAGCTCACTCAATTAAATTTTTCAAATTTTTAATTGTCAAATACCTATTTTACCTTCTAAACTAATTTTTAGTTTTTTTACCTTTTTAATATTATAATTTTTTTTCTTTTTAATCTATATTATAGACTTACCTATAAAATAAATAAATTTTATTTATAAAATTAAAAATAAGAAAATTAGTTTTCTAATGTATATAACGTCGGAATAATAATATAACTGAGCATAATATTCAAGAGTATATTATGTATATTATAAAATATATTTATTTTAAATAATTAATTTTTATATTACGTGCATAAAATATATATTTTACAACTTTTATTTTCTTTCATTCTTAATTGTGTAAATAAATTTTTGAGTTTTGGTTGTTAATATAAAATTATTATTACGAACAAATTATTCAATTTAACTTTTTTTACTATGCGCAATATTTAATATTTTCAATATTATATATGCTTAAATACTATTTTTATTTTTTTAATTTATAAGTAAAATTTATTTATTCTATAGGTTAGTCCATAATATAAATTAAAAAGAGAAAAAAAATAATATTAAAAGGTTTAAAAAAAAGGAAGAAGATAAAAATTGATAATTTACAGGATGAAATAAGTATCTGAAAATTAAAAGTTTGAGAAATCTAGTTGAATGACCTTTGAGTGCTATACGTATAATTAAGCGACTTTACTTTTACAAACGAAAAAAATATGACTTTAATAGGTAAGGATAATTAAGAGACTATTTGAGTAATGGTCTCCGCAATCAAGTTGGTGTTCCATTTTGTTTAGGAATGTGACGAATGAATGTCAATCAAAACTATTGATGCAACACCGAGAATGCGCTTAGTATGTAACAATAATGTGATAATTATTATAAGGTTTTAGGTTTAAATTTTAATAAAATATATAAATATTTTCTTTTCATATGGTCAAGCCTTAATATATAAGATTATCAGATATCTATGATGGTTGAAGGACAATTATCTAATGAGATAATCGAAGTGCATGTACCGGCTCGAATATCACATAAACAAATATATAGTGAGATATTGTAGCTCATTGATGAGTTCCACAACTTTCCACCACTTAGATAAAGTTGGAATCTCCATGGCCACTCAATACAATTACTCCGCCTCTTTCTCTTGTTCACCTACTACAAAAAAATAGGTTTTTAATGACGATTTTTAGTGGCGACGTTTTTTATTACCACAAAAATATTAATTTTAGTAACGACAGGGATAGGTCGTCACTAAATATTATAAATTTAATAGCGACCTTCACTATCACCTCAAAAAGGTCATGTTTTAGTGGCGACTTTACCGAGGACGCCTCTAGTAATTACAAAGTTTTTGTTTCAAAAATTTGGCTGAAAAATAATTTGTAGCTATCTTTAAATACTCACTACAATATTTTGTTTCCAGCGACACAGTCGCTACTATTGCTAACCTTTTTATTTTGGATTATATTTTTTAAAATTTAAAAGATAGAAACATAAACGCTCCCAGCCTTCACTTCTTTATTTCCGCTGTTTTCCCAAGTCTCCTTCCCCATTCTCCCAAAACCCTAGCCAACTCAAAACCCCTGTTTTCCCAAATTCCTTTTTCCACTCTCCAAAACTCGTATTACTATTAGATGTGTGCGTCATTCAGCCCTCACCCCTCTCTCTGTCAAGTTGTGGCTGTTGAAAGACTCAGAGTTGAAAGACGTGACCACACCAGGAAGGTTTGGAAGAAGTTGGAGATGATTCCATGTGCCATGTATTTGGAAGATCTGTATGACGAATGTGATTCATTTCTCCGTAAAGAAGAGATTCACTAATCCTTTTTAGGGTCTTGAGACTCCTGTACGCATATTTTGCCTAAATGAAATCCATTGTCAGTCATTTGGAGCCAAATTCAAGGTAAGATTGGATCTTTCAAGGTAGAGATTTAATAATCATTGAGAGAAGGAGGAATTGTAGTTTGAATTCCTTAGATGAATGATAGGTAGAATACCACTAAAGAAAAAAGAACCTACTTATTACATTCGGGTGGTTGTTGAAATTCTTGAACTAAGTGAACCAGAGCTAAAGTTTTTCTTCTGGTCACTTTGCTCCTTTTGGTGGAGTCTTAAAGTTGTCATAACAATAATAACAGCTGCAGAGGCTAACAGTTTGGTATTTCTCTAAATATATTAGTTGTAATACATATACTATATCCAAAGTAGATTATAATTGCTTGATACTCAAACAAAAATTATGTTGAGAAATTAAACATGCTTGAGAATGTTAACTGTACAGAGAAAAAAGTTCAATATATACATGGTGCAAAGTGTACAAATTTCAATATGTGCAGGAGAGATCTATTTCCTTAGATATTGATCAGTGTGACGCGACAAAGCATTTAGTCTCAGTATATTCATTGATATCAGTATTATCTTGTATTTCATAAGTATTGTAGTTGTAGGCATGCGAGGTTTAACAATATGACAAGTGTGTCAAGGTACAATATGCTCTTTACGTCTACCTTTTCAAGAATTTTTCGGTTACTTAAGTTGCTTCTCTTGTTAGTTCTTAAAAGTGTTTCTCTTGTTAGTTCTTAAAAGTGTTCGAGCTGATTGTATCTACATTTGTGTTCATGTTTTAATATTGATTCATTTACTTAGTATTATGGAATTTATGATCATAGCTTCTATATTTATGCACGTGTCTCTATCAGCTCTGGGTGAAGCATCGCTAAATGCTTTAGATACTTTCACCTATAAATGCTTGGGAAGTCACCTTGACGTCGTGTGATTTCTGAAAGTTTAGTTACTGAAATGTGCACCTCGCATTCGACAAACTACTGCAGTGACTGAAGTAATGCAAGTTTAGTTACTGAACAAGAATAAATTTAGATCATATACTAAATAAAATCTTATCTTATTTAACTAGGTCTCAAGTATAAAAAGATATTATCTAATCATTGAGTACTCAAGTGATCTCTCTATCATATTTTAAGTGGCATCTCTATTTACTTATCTTCTTGTGAGAATTTCTTATTGCTTTGGAAGAATGCTGCTAAAGAACAAATGCTATGGCTTATAGATAAGTAGATATATAACATGTACTAGTGAAATGGGGAAGAATGTACTCAAAGTCAGCAAATGCATGTAGTTCAAATATGGGCAGTTAATTGTTCATTCCTTTTGGATCCTTATAGTATTGTTGTTACAGTGGGAAAATTTAGTTTTATTAGCCATACTTAGTCTGGTAATCTAGAGTTAACAATATATGTGAACTTGTTTAGATTTTATTTTGTCTTCCATGCTCCTACTTTTATGTTTGAACTAGTAGGTTATTTTTATCCAACATAGCAAATGTCTTTGTAATTACAAGAACAAAAATGTATGGTTCTAGCAATTTTAGGCTCAATGCAAATATTCTATTTGAAGTAAGTTTAATTTATTGAATAAAGTTTATAGTGTTATCTGGAGTCTTAACCCACATGATGGTATATCCCAAATACATGTTCTATTGTTTTAGTTGAATAATCAAATATTAGGCAAACCATAATTTGTACTACTTGACTCTTTCAGTACATAACATGAGGGAGATAAAGAATAGTTTGAAGGATACCGAGCATGAAAAGAGCTGGCGTGAATTAGCAATTGCTCTCCATGTGTGCTTTATATATATATACTGCTTATATACGGTAATGGTCATAGTTTATATATTATTTGTGAGGATAGTGAAATGATATATAACATATTACTTACCGGTGATTTTTGGTCGTGGATGACAAAGTTCTTCAACAACGGAAAATGAAGGTGGACAAGGACTTGGATGAGCTTGAAGACAAAGTAGATTGAAGGCATTTTATATTTGTTAGTATCTGTGTATGAACCAATGAAAATGTACTGTGAAGTATTGGATATCTTATTTGTATTAGCTTGGATATATTATTTGTATTTGACTTTTTAGCAATAAAAAGTTTCTACAATTCTATTTGATAATTTGATTGTTTGTCTTTGAGTTGTCCATTAACATGTTAATGGGTTGAAAGAAATATATATATGTAATTTATTTATTAAAATTAGGTTCCTGGGAATGTATTAGCATATTGGCCATTGAAAAAAATGTTTTATTGGCGACTGATCTTGTCACAATAACAAAATAGAAATTGTGGCAACCAATATCGCAACTAAAGCTCATGCATTAGTGCGACTAGAGTTGCAGCTGACCTTTCTCGTACTAGTATTCGTGCATACTCAAAATCAGTCACTATTGATGTTCCTATGAAAAATCCCTATAGGAAAGAACTAAACAATATATCCATGTATACATTTCTCTTTGCTTTAAGTCCTACTATGTTTTATTTTTTTTGACAAAAGACCATGTTGTAACTTGTGACAATAATCTTGGTTTTATCTTTATTAAGCAAGAGTCACAATTCGTAATTAACGTGTTTTCGCGTTTGATCTTTTTGAAACATCGTGTGATTTAGAAACATGCACGTATTACAAATTAGGATGGCAAATGCCAACCACATATTTATGCTGTCCAATTTAATTTGACTCTGAAAGGGTTTTTGAGGTGAGATGGGTCACCTAATTAAATGTAATGTATTATTAGATGAACAAATCTAAGACAATATCACGCTGAGAAACTTAAGTGTCGGGCTGGCTTTATATGCATTCAATGCTGTGAAGAGATGACATGAGTTTAATTTCTGTACTGATAATAAGCTTTTCACACTCAAGTTATGTTCAAGTGACATACAAAATATGTAATTGGTAATTTGCATAACAGAGTAAACAACTTATTTTAATCAATTAAAATATATTGACAGTGTGAAAATACTTTACCCGATCACTATGTAACTCCAAATGACACAACTTTTCAGTACATCTCTTATCCTTTTTTTTTTTTTTTTGGGTATCTCGACCGTTTAAACACATTTATTTTTATTTTTAGAGTAATCTAGGCTTGATGAGTCCTTTTCAACAAGCATACATGTAGTTTTCATTCTTAGATATTGCAGTTTCATTTGTTGACAAAGAAATGCATATTGTACCTATATAGTATTTGAACGAATGTTAGAAACAGACAACTCAAACTTGTAATAATAAAGAATCTCAGAAAACTAGCGCAACTTTTGTGAATGGGGAAATAAAGAAAATTAGAGGAGAAATTAAACAATTAAATCACAAAGATGACATTGTCATTTCTAGCAAAGCTTTATGCTATAGGTTTCTTAAAGTCCAAGCAGATGAGGTGAGTTATATATGGGCAGCCTTCGTATTTGGCAAGTTAATTCAAACCGGGAGAACAACTAAAAATATAGAAGGATAAACCAAACCACAAAATATTTAAATAAAGAATTGAAGAAACACAGATCGCATTTTGACAAATATGCATGCTTTGCCCTAACTAAGTTGTGTGGTACGCAATAAAGGGAACCAAAGGACCCAGTGGATACTCACGTTCGCAATGCAATTTACCTAAGAAGGTGACATCCGACAAAATGGGTCCACTCCAATAATTAATTAAACTTTACTAACACATTTTTGACCTTTTGCAGGGCACTGATCGATTGCCAAATTTCGTTACTGCTTTCCTTTTCTTCTTTTGGTCCTAAATAATCTTTGTTCGATTTTCAAAGCATTATCCACTTGATTTAAACTTTTTAATTTCGTATATACTTAAATAGAGTTTGAACTTTGGAAAGCGTGTAATACATTCTCATCCGTTAAATTGAAACATTATATAGTAATTTTTCCTCTATCTATCTAAATATTGGTAAAAAGATGTTGGAATATATTATTAGGTAGGATCCGCCCATATGAGATGTACGATAACTCGTAGCCCGACTTATAACCTATAAACACATCATTATGAGTGTAGAGAAATAAGGTTTTTCCTGATATTTCTTATAGGAAACAAATGATGATTAAGGTTAGATTCCTTGCATCTCATCCGTCTTGTGAGGATTTCTGACGACCGATGACATAAATCGTGGTTGTTGTAGGTCCGTTAACTTTCACATAAGAGAAACTCATAAATCCCCTAATCTAGTATTTACGATAAAATTACTTTAATAGAATTATTCGATACTTATATTGATGAGAAATAACATTATATATTTTGTAAAATTAATTAAAATGAGCACAAACTAATCCATACACTACATGAGCTATAAAAAGGAAAATACGTCTCCTGGATAGAGAAGGGTAGCAAAAGGATAAAGGGTAATGGCTTTGAGTAATAGATGCATGGCATGGGGAGGAGAGAGCTCCATATGTGGTCTGATTCAAAGGAATACGAGGGGGGATGAATGAAACTAAATGAGAGATGGTACACACGTGTGACGAATCAATTGCTGATAGGGAGATGTGGGCCTTGCCACACGTGTAATTGAGTTTTTGGACTTGTAGATACTTTATTGTATGTAGGTGTGGGTTTGGACAGTTCGGAACCAAAGTGTGATCTTTTTTTACTCAAATGATAAAAATAAATAGAAAAAAAAATTGACTACCATTTTATATATAGCGCGTTCGTTAAGGTATAGCGCGGTGAATAACCGCGCTATATTTGAACTCAAAATTGGCAAGAGGTATAGCGCATATGCAGGAGGCGTTATAATATAGCGCCTCCTATACATGCGCTATACCTACTTAAAAAAACGGGTCATCTCCTTCCCCGACCAGAAAGAACCAGCAGACCCAAAAATGGGTCCCCCCTCCCCCCT